>BQNB010016323.1:1242-43742 GCA_026074375.1 Tanacetum coccineum
AGATACTAACCTACATGCCCTAGGGTCTCCTTTTATACACCAAGGAACCCTAATGGGCTTACAACGCGTTTTCTATACATACATATCTTTTCCTAAAATATCTCATTCTTATCACATCAGCAGTACTAACATATAACTAACAATACTAACTTATAACTAACAGCAAAGAAACTCTTCTAGCGGTATTAACTAATACTAGCAGTAGTAACTTTACAACTAGCAGTAGTAATGACTTAGAATATTTCCTTCAGTCTTCACCAGCAGTAGAAACTATAACCAGCAGTAGTAATCTTCATAACTAGCAGCAGTAACTTGAACCAACAGTAGTAACAGTTAAGAAGCCTTTTATTCCCAACAAATACTTTAGTTGCTCCATCTTATTCTTCTCGTGTCGATCTCAGGTTGTCCAAATTGTTTTGTGGTATTTGAACTCCGTATGCTCAAAGCATATGACTGGAGATCGCTCTTAGCTCACCAATTTTGTTCACAAGTTTCTCGGTACTGTCAAGTTCGGTAACGACCAGATTGCAAAGATTATGGGGTATGGTGATTATCAGATAGGGAATATAAAATTTTCAAGGGTTTACTATATGGAAGGACTAGGACACAATCTATTCTCCGTTGGTCAAGTATGCGACTCAGATCTTGAAGTAGCTTTCAGAAAACACACGTGCTTTGTTCGTAATTTGGAAGGTGTTGATTTACTCTCAGGATCTCGGGAAACCAACCTTTATACATTGGCAATTGGGGATATGATGGCGTCTTCTCCAATTTGTCTCTTGTCCAAAGCCTCAAAGACCAAATCTTGGTTATGGCACTGACGCTTGTCACATTTGAACTTTGGTGCTATTAATCATTTGGCTAAAAATGGTCTTGAACGAGGTCTTCCCAAATTAAAATTTGAAAAAGAACATCTGTGTTCGGCATGTGCAATGGGCAAAAGCAAGAAACAATCACAAAAACCTAAATCTGAAGACACCAATCAGGAAAAACTATATCTTTTGCACATGGATCTTTGTGGGCCTATGCGAGTTGCAAGTATAAATGGGAAAAAGTACATTCTCGTCATTGTGGATGATTACTCTCGGTTCACATGGGTGAAGTTCTTAGCATCAAAGTATGAAGCTCCTTATTTTATAATCAAGTTTCTGAAAATGATACAAGTTAGATTGAATGCAACTGTCAGGAACATTCGTACAGATAATGGAACTGAGTTTGTCAATCAAACTCTGCGTAGCTATTATGAGAATGTCAGTATCTCTCATGAAACATCGGTTGCGCGTACTCCACAACAAAATGGTGTCGTTGAAAGGCGAAATCGTACTCTTATTGAAGCCGCTCGAACAACGTTAATCTACGTAAAAGCTCATTTATTTCTATGGGCCGAGGCATTCGCTACCGCATGTTACACCCAAAACCAATCCATTATATGGCGTCGCCATGGAAAAACTCCTTATGAGCTCTTACATGACAGAAAACCCGATCTATCTTACCTTCATGTCTTTGGTGCACTCTGCTATCCAAACAATGATAGTGAGGATTTGGGCAAACTTCAAGCTAAAGCTGATATAGGCATTTTCATTGGATATGCACCCAAGAAGAAAGCTTATCGTATCTACAACTGACGTACCTGAAAAATCATTAAAATTATCCATGTCGATTTTGATGAGCTAACGGAAATGGCTTCTGAACAACTCAGTTTAAGACCCAGGCTTCATTTAATGACTCCTGCAACATCTAGTTCAGGACTCATTACAAACCCTATTCCTCAACAACCTTGTAATCCACCACCAAGAGATGATTGGGATCGTTTATTCTAACCTATATTCGATGAATACTTTAATTCTCCAACAATTGCTGTTTCTCCAGTTCGAGTAGCTAATGCACCAAGAGCTGTTGATTTAGCCAATTCACCTATGTCTATGTCAATTGACCAAGATGCTCCATCAACAAGTATCCCATCAACACAAGATCAAGAACACTCTCCAATTATATCTCAAGGTTTTGAAGAATCACCAAAAACACCACATTTTCATGATGATCCACTTCACGAATCTCTTCATGAAGACCAACTTCTCAGGGATCGTCATCTAATGTGCGACAATCACACTCCATTTGGAATCCTGGTAGTGGACGAGGATCATCGTAATAGGCAAATGTATCGGAGATCCTTCTCGTTCTGTCTCCACCAGAAAGCAACTATAGACTGATGCCATGTGGTGTTATTTTAATGCCTTCCTAACTTTTGCAGAACCAAAGAACTTCAACAAGCAATGACCGAACCGTCATGGATCAATGCAATGCAAGAAGAAATTCATGAATTTGAAAGGCTACAAGTTTGGGAATTGGTGCCGTGTCCAGATAAAGTCATGTTGATCAAACTAAAATGGATTTACAAGGTCAAGACAGATGAATTTGGTGGGGTACTAAAGAATAAGGATAGATTAGTTGCTTAGGGATTCAGGCAAGAAGAAGGAATCAATTTCAAGGAATCATTTGCACCGGTTGTAAGAATAGAGGCCATCCGTATCTTCGTAGCAAATGTAGTCAACAAGAATATGACAATTTTCCAAATGGATGTCAAAACAAATTTCTTAAATAGCGAGCTCAAAGAAGAGGTCTACGTTTCTGAACCAGAAGGATTTGTGGATCAGGACAACCCATCGCATGTGTATAAGCTCAAAAAAGGCCATGTACGGTCTCAAACAAGCACCACGTGCATGGTATAACATGTTGTCAAGTTTCCTCATTTCAAAATATTTCTTCAAAGGTGCAGTTGATCCGATGCTCTTAACATGGAAATTAGGGAATGACTTATTACTAGTACAAATTTATGTTGACGATATAATATTTGCATCCACTAATACTGCTATATGTATTGAGTTTGCTAATCTGATGACCATTAAGTTTAAGATGTCGATGATGGGGCGGATGTCATTCTTTTTAGGATTACAAATCTCTTAAAGTCCTAGAGGCATCTTTCTAAACCAATCAAAATATGCTTTTGAAATTATTAAAAATTATGGTTTACTAACTAGTGATTCTGTTGACACACCTATGGTGGAAAAGAATAAACTGGATGAAGATCTATAGGGAACACCCGTTGATGCTACACTTTACCGTGGCATGATTGGATCACTCATGTATATAACATCCAGTAGACCCGACCTTATTAATGCAGTCTGCGTATGTGCTTGGTATCATGCAAAGCCTATCAAAAAGCCCTTAAATGCGGTTAAACAGATCTTTTGATACCTAAAGGGAACCATTAACATGGGACTCTGGTACTCAAAGTATACCGATATGTCTCTAACAGCATATGTAGACGCACATCATGCGGGGTTTCAAGACACTAGACGCAGTACATCAGGAAGCGCTTAATTTTTAGGTGATAAACTTGTTAGCTGGTCTTCCAAGAAGCAAAAGAGCACTGCGATCTCGAGTACAGAGGCAGAATATATTGCCTTATCTGGGTGTTGTGCTCAAATCCTATGGATGCGTTCACAGCTAACAGATTATGGTTTTCAATTCAATAAGATTCCTCTGTACTGCGACAACAAAAGTGCAATTTCTTTATGCTGCAACAACGTTCAACACTCAAGAGCAAAGCACATCGATGTACACTACCATTTTATAAAGGAGCAGGTGGAGAATGGAATAGTGGAACTTTGCTTTGTTTGGACGGATTATCAACTGGCTAACAGCTTTACCAAACCCTTGCCAAGAGAAAGATTTAATTTCTTGATCGAAAAGCTCGGTATGAGAAGCATGTCTTCGGAAACGCTAAAATGTTTGACAGAGGAAGAGGACGAGTAAAGGTGGTTACTCGCGGTATATCCTGTATCATATGTACATAAAAAACATAAAAACACAAAAATATTTTTCTTTTATATAAATTTTTCAAAAAGAAAATTAAAAATTAAAAAATCAGAAAAATATAAAAATATGTATCTCTGACATGTCTTCTGAAAATCGATAACATTTACGGCCTTAGAAATGTCATTTAATAATGATACGAGGCTGTAAATGAAGTTCGAGCAGATGTTCAAAAGCTTTTAAAACATGCCAAAATGGCTTGCTATTATTTTCGATAGCAACCCGGTCATCATCTTAAAGGCAAGTATTTCAAAAAGAAAACTTGACCTCATAACGGGAATTTATTTTCTCGGGAATGAATTACTTCATATTCATTCAAGGCTTGTGTTTACTTTGCAACACAACCCGTGCTTTCTTTATACAAATTAATGTACGTGTCAGTGCATTTCTTTGTTAAAATAAGAGAAATCTTATTTTTATGGTGTTGATTTTTCAAAAATAAAATAACCATCTCAGTAATTCATCAGAAAATGATTTTTCAAGGCATTTGACCATTCAAACAACAACTACAGCTTTTTAAATAGAAAACGAGTCTTTGTTTGAGGGGGAGAAAATGTCAAATATCTTCTTCATAAAATCAGTTGGTGATAAAGAAAAAAGGTTTTTAAACAATAACGGGTTAACAATTAAAGGGGAGTTAATTAAGTTTAACTTATTCGTGCCTTAAATGTTATGTGTTTATGCCTTTAGGGAGTAAATAGCAAAAATAAGTAGCTAAGCATCATAGTGTAAACTTTAGAGACTAATTGTGTCATTTGTGAAACTATAGTATGCCTTAGTAATCTTAATAAGAAAATTAAAAAGGTGTTAATAGTTTAGGGGGCATTTGTGCCAAACTCTTAAAGTTTTAACATAAACACCCCCACCCCCATTCGTTTACACACATAAACAAACACACCTTTAAATTTTTTCCCTCTCTCTCCATTGTTAAACTCGTCCAACCTCCAAAGACTATCAAATCTTTCATTTCAAGACTTAAGGTAAACTACAAGATTGTCACCCACACCCTAAACATCATGCTCCTCAAAGGAATTAGGGTAAAACACGTTTTTGACTTCAAAAACCCTAGAAATTGATCTAGGGTTCTTCAAAATCAAAAGTATATGAAACCTTAAATTAGTTGAGGGTTTTTGGTCGTCTATGGGTGTAGAACATTCGTGTAAAACAGTTTCTAATATGGTTAACATATGATGATGTTTATCTTGATTCTTGTATGCAAAAATGTGGTAAAATGGGTAGAAATAGATAAGGTTGATGGGATTATGTTTTGTATGTGTTAGAAACCTTCATTGTATGCATTAGTGATGTAATAACCTTTGTTTGAACAAAATGAATGAATGTTTGTGCAATTCGTGTGATTTTGTGTTCATTTTGAGCTTTGTGGCAATTACTGTGGTTAATTCGTAGTTAGAATGGTTCATTTGTTGTTATTTAGTGCTAAGAGGCTTGTTTAAATGTCTTTTGATGCTTAAAACACAAAACTTATGAATTTGTAAAAATGTGGCGAATTAAGCAAAATAAGAAGGAGGCGAATTAATCCTTCCTTTAGGAGGCGAATTAGTCATTACCCTTAAGGAGGCGAATTAGTCATATTTCTTTAGGAGGCGAATTAGTCATTACCCTTAAGGAGGCAAATTAGTCATATCCCTTTAGGAGGCGAATTAGTCATTTCCCTTAAGGAGGCGAATTAGTCATATCCCTTTAGGAGGCGAATTAGTTTTTCTGCTTAAGGAGGCGAATTAATATACTCCTTTAGGAGGCGATTTTAAAACATAATTTAGGAGGCAAATTAAAATTGGTTAATTTTGCAATCTAAACAAAGTTTGATAAATGACTGCCTGTTATTAACACTACATGCCATATAGTGTCATATATAAACTTGGTTATATATAAACTGTATTAGAAAATTCTTAGCAAAACCATGACTACTAAAGCTCAACAAATTGCACTGGATGATGCCCTAGTTGCTCCAGAGAACCAACGTGTCATTGGGAAATGTAACATGAGAATCAACCCTGGAATGAAGTCAAAAGAACCTACTTATCAAGTAGTGTTGGATGCCCTTGCTCTCACAACATGCTATCCTGCATCCCTTATCACTGCTGAAGTTCCAGTCATCTACATGCATCAGTTCTGGATAACCATCAACAAACACAAAGCATCATATCAATTCAAGATCGACAACAAAAGGTTTTCTGTGAATGTTGAAGTGTTCAGAGAAATTCTCAACATATGTCCTAAGATTCTGGGTCAACAATTCGATGAACCTCCATCTAAAGAGGAAGCTCTATCATTCATCCGAGACCTTGGTCATACTGGAGAAATCAAGTACATCACAGACGTAATTGTTGATCATCTACACCAACCATGGAGAACCTTCACATCTATCATCAACAAATGTCTTTGTGGAAAGGTATCTGGTCTTGATAAGATACGACTCTCAAGAGTACAAGTCCTATAGGGAATGTACCACAAGAAGAATATGGATTTTGTTGCTTTAATCTGGGAGGACTTAGCTTACCAGATTGATAATATAGATTCTAAGAAACAAGACAATATGTTCTATCCTAGATTCACAAAGATGATCATTTATCACTTTCTTGAAAAAGACAAGTCTATCTCAATGAGAAACAGAATGTTCATGCACACTGTTCGGGATGACAGCTTACTGGGTACCATGAGATTCGTCTCCAGACATGAATACACTCAAGTATATGGTGCTCTCCTTCCTGAAGCAATGACGAATCAAGCCCTGCTAGACTCTGTTGCTTACAAGACTTATTATGCTATTGCTTCAGGAGTTGAACCTCCAAAGTCAAAGAAAAGTCTAAAGAAATCTGAATCAACCATTTCATTAGAGGAATCACCTTCCAAGAAAAAGCATGCGAAAGCTAAGAAAGATGCAACTTCAACTAAAAAGCCTATTATTAAACCTAAATCAACTAAGAAGAAGGCACCGGTTAAGGCTGATAGAGGAAAAGGTTTGAATGTACTTTCAAAAGTAGCTCTATCTGAAGCTGCTCAGCTCAAGGAGGCTGCAAAACGAAGCAAGAAAGACTTTTACATATCACATGCAAGTGGCTCAAGTGATGGAACTGATTTTGAATCAGGGGTTCCTAATGAGCAACAACAAAAGACTTTTGGTGCAGATGAAGGAACTGGTACAAAACCAGGAGTTCCTGATGTACCCAAATATGATTCAGAAAGTGATAAAGAGTCTTGGGGTGATAGTGGAGAAAAAGATGATTATGATGAAGATGATACTAAAGATGAAAGTGATAATGATGGTAATGATGATAATTGTGATAATGATGATGATGATGATAGTAATGACGAAAGAACTGAGTCAGACAGAGATGAGATTCCTGATCCTAATAAGACAAATGAAGAACAAGAAGAAGATGATGATGAAAAAGTTTATACTCCTCCGAACTATGAACTCCATGATGAAGACAAGATTGATGATGAATAAAAGATTGATGATGAAGAAAAAATGGATGAAGAAGAAGACGATGATGTCACAAAGGAGTTGTATAAGGACGTGAACGTGAATTTAGGAAACAAAGATGCTGACATGACCAAGGCTGAACAAGGCGGAGCATATCAACACAATGTTTCTCACGGGTTAGGATTTGAGCAAGAAGAAGAAGATGCTCATGTAACACTTACAACTGTCCATGATAAGACTGAAGGTCCTATGCAAAGTTCTTCGGTCTCATCCTACTTTATAAGTAAGCTCCTAAACCTTAAGAACCCCTCTCCAGATGACAATGAGATTGATTCCTTGATAAACACTGCAACCATTCCTCCAACACTTCCTTTAATCAGTCCTCCTCAACAACAAGCAACACCAACTCCTACACCAATAACTTCAGAAGCAACAACCGTAGTTCCAGACTTCGCATCCATATTCAAATTCAATGATCGAGTCACCAACTTGGAAAGAGATTTGTCAGAATTAAATCAAGTTGACCAGTATGCTCAAGCCATCTCCTTAATTCCAGCTATTGTAGATCGCTACATGGACAACAAGCTAGGAGAAGCTACCCATAAAGCAATTCAGTCACATAATGCATAATGTAGAGAAGAAGCTCAAGCTGAGAAACAAGAATATATAGATAACGTTGACTCGACAGTGAGAACTATTATCAGAGAGGAAGTTAAAACTCAACTTCCTAAGATTCTTCCTAAAGCAGTCTCGACCTTTGCAACTCTAGTGATTGAAAGAAATGTCACTAAATCATTAGAAGCTGTTGTCTTAGCAAGGTCCTCCTCTGGACCAAAGTCCACTTATGAGGCGGCTGCATCTCTCTCAGAGTATGAACTCACGAAGATTCTTCTGGACAAGATAGAGGAAAGCAAATCACATCTTAGAGCTGATTATAAAAAGGGGCTTTATGATGCACTAGTTAAGTCTTATAACACTAACAAGGATCTCTTTAATACATATGGTGAAGTCTTCACACTGAAAAGGAGTCAAGACGACAAAGACAAAGATCAAGACACCTCCGCTGGATTAGACTGAGGGACAAAAAGAAGGAAGTCTAGCAAGGAAGCTGAGTCATAAAAAGATCCAAGGTCAAAGGAAGGAAAGTCTTCAAGCTCCTCTAAAGATACCTCTCGATCTCATCATAAGTCAGCTGGCAAGTCTGCCCATGCATAGGAGCTAAGTCATACAGTTGATGACTCCGAAGCGCAAAAGAATCAAGAGTTTGACACGGGTAACAATAATGAATAGCCCGAGGACGAGGCTGCTCCCAAGAATGACTGGTTCAAGAAACCCGAGTGACCTCCGACTCCTGATCCTGATTGGGATAAGAGACAACAAGTTGACTTTTGACCACCTAAAACCTGGATTAGTGTCACTGCTCGTGCAGAAAAACCTCCTACTTCATTTGATGAGCTCACGGATACTCCAATTGACTTCTCTGCATTTGTCATAAATCGGTTTAACATTACTAATCTGACTCATGAACTTCTGGTTGGACCGGTATTCAACCTACTCAAAGGCACTTGCAAGAGTCTTACAGAATTAGAGTATCATTTTGAAGAATGTTCCAAGGCTACAACTGAACAACTCAACTGGCATAACCCTGAAGGCAAGCCGTATCCGTTAGATCTCCGTAAGCCTCTTTCGTTGATTCAAGATCATTGAGGTCGTCAAGTTATCCCTCAGAATTACTTCATAAACAACGACTTGGAATATCTGAAAGGTGGAAGCTTAAGCAGACAATACTCAACTTTAGTTACAAAGACAAAGGCTGCTACTTATAAGATCAATGAGATCAAATAGATTGAAGACTTGGTTCCCAATCTATGGAGTCCCATAAAGGTGGTATATGATAAACATGCCTACTGGGGTACTTCACACTAGGGTGTCAAACGTGAATGATTTTACGGATTTGCAAGCCACCAAAAGTCTTCAAAAGATGTCTACTTCAGAAAACAAATCATTGCAGTTACCAGACTTAAGATTATGAAGAAGTATGACTACGGTCACTTAGACGAGATTGAAGTTCATAGAGAGGATCAGCAGCTACACACGTTTAAAGAAGGTGATTTCCCATGACTTCGCCTACAAGACATCGAGGACATGTTACTTCTACTTGTTCAACAAAAGCTGACCAATCTGACGATTGACGAACGTTATGACTTGAATGTGGCATTACGTATGTTCACCAGACGTATTGTCATTCAAAGGCGAGTGGAAGATCTTCAATTAGGTGTCGAAAGTTACCAAAAGAAGCTCAACCTCACCAAGCCAGACACATTCAGGTCGGATCTCAGAAGAAGGACCGCATACACTGCATATTCAGACCCTCAAGGAGTGATATACATAGATCAGATGAACATAAATAGATTGATGCGCACTGATGAACTCCAAAAATTCAGTGATGGCACGCTCGTTTTTGTTCGGACCGCTCTTCATGATATCGCTTCTGGAATAAGGATGGAGTACCTGCCAAAGAAGAACTGGAGTAGATTAGACAAGCGAAGGGCTCGGGTTATGATCCAGAATATCGATAAGCAGCTATTTAAAAGAAGGTTAATGAGGAATTTGGCGAAGTTCGTTGGTGGAAGAGAATACGAGAATGACCTCAAGCTACTAGAACGGACTATATGACTATGTCGTAGGTTTTACTATCTCTTTACAGGTCAATCTCTCGTATATTTTCAAATCTTGTGAATATGTGAATAAATAGTGTAGATTAATGTTAGGCAAATATAGTGTTTGAGTACGAATTTTCAAGAATTTCTTAGTAAATTCTAAATTTTTCAAATTCACATACTCAAACACCATATTATTCCCTCATAATTTAAAGGGGAGCATTAAAATGTTCCAATAATCGGCTTGTTAATAATTGAACATTTTTTCCCTGAAACCATGAATATTTGAATCAATTGATATCCAAAATATCAAGAGATTTAATATTGTTGATAAGGGAAGAAAATATGGTTAAAATATATGACTAAAGATGTTAACGCAAGCTTCTCTTTTCATGTGCTAAACGTTTTAGTGTATCGATGCACATGTTGAGGGGGAGCATTACAAATGGTTTTAAGGCTATGAATGATACCAAAAGACCGACCATGTATTTAATTATTTAGAGTTATAAGGTGGTTAGGTATATGTATTTGTTCCCACAATCCAGCCAGAACCGGAGGGATCTACCCAGGGACAATCCACTTGATAGTTTAGAAGTCCTTAGGCATGATGTAAAAAAGGAGTAAAAGTGAGAATAAAGGAATAGTGTCGACTGAAATGGAGCTAGTAGTGGAACAAACCCAACAAGTTACTAGTCATGAAGTCTCGGTAAGCACTGAAGGGGCCGAAGAATTAAAAAGAAAAGTTAAGATAAAGGGTGAAAAGAAAGAAGCCCTCCTTACACTTAGGCAGAAACTGGGTCAATACATATGCTGTCAGAATTACAAAGATGACTGCTGACATTGAAGACTGACATCATGGACCCAGTAATGCAATGCACAACCCTCCCTAGCCACTCAAAATCTCTCAAAAGATTTTTGTTTCATTTCTCATGGAGATTAAACACATTTCTATTGACTTTCTCACTCCGAGTTAGTTGGTATTGAAAAGGTGGCAGTCTGCTCCAGCCTCTGATTACTAAAACCAAAGGTGCACTATCGAGTCTAGAGCCAAAGTGATCACCATAAATCTCACTAGGACACAAATACAAAATATTTGTTAATTCACACATTGTGATAACAAGTAAATATATCAAGAGTCCTACGCATTATCCTTGTGATCTTGCTAGAACATCATAGTGATATTAAAGTATTCACAATGACGATGGAAATCCTATTTGAGCCAACATCAAACAAGCTCTTGGTAGGTGACTTGTGAGATTCTCATGAATTAAATTTGTGACAACTGGAAAGAAATGATGGTGCGATTTTATATGAATCAAACTTGTTCAAGTATATGAATTGATGGTTGATGAATTTTGAAATGCTTAAAACTCTCGATGTGTCGCAAAATCATTTTAGCAAGTGACACGTCGTTTGATTTTCTCAAATCATTTTTTTATTCAATCGGTGGGACAGTAACTCACTGGTTCACTCTTATCGTGCTGTCTGCTTTGAGACGTTCTGATAATGAGAACATGCTGAGTACGATGAATCTAATACACATGTGTTAGAAAGATTCAATACTGCAAGCTGGAAATCCTTTCAAGATGATTCTTCTTAAATTGAATCTACCTGATCACACGTCAATTCTTACGGATTCGAAGGTTAATTCAACCAAACACGGGCGAATGATAAAGCCATATTCGTCCCCCAACTTTATTGCTAACTGTTTTATTGCAGACTCATATAAAGATGGAGATGGAGGTACCTGGTTTCAGCTGACTCAATGATTCATAGCCACATGCTCATACTCGACCGACAAATGTAAAGACATTATGAAAGCTCAAGTACATGTTTCAAGACTTCTGCTACTCTGATATCGTACGTCTTTCTTGAAGTGACGAAGTGTTAAATTTAAAGAATTTCAAGAAAGATGTCTTATTTCAAGCTGTCAAGTTAAACAATCAAGAATAGTATGAGCATGTCGTTCCAAAGGCCACAAGTACACAAGATGGCAAAAGATCACAAGATGAAGATAAGAGATTATGCTTGGTTGATGATCTTAAGAGGCTAAAGATCACCTACAAGTCAAGAACAAGCTAAAGCCTAAAGTCAATGATCACTATATCATGTTCACAAGATAAAGTCAAGAAATCAAGTCTGCGAGCACAAGACTGAAGACAAAGCATAGTATGCTATGTTTAAGTTTTTGTAAAATGGAGTGACCTCCCTTAGGGGGAGATTGTTAGGAATACGAAAGTATCAGTCACTCCCATAAATATCGTTAGATAGCTCATTAAGTAATATTTAGAAACTAGATAGGCTAGATAAGCAAAAGCCCATGGAAAGCCTATGGACCTAAGCCTATGGCAGGCCACTTATGTGGTATATAAACTCTTTCCATGCCATGGAAAGGGTGTTGGTTGTTTCATTATTTTCACATAGCAATACATTTTCTTTTTCACTTTCTCTCACTAGAAGCAACCTCCCACTCTCTTTCTCTCTCCAGATTTCTTTATAGTTCTTTGTGTGTTTAAAGATTACTTAGATTATTACAGTCACATCAAGAACTGCACAAAACTGATTTATCTTCTTCAGTTTAGTTTAAACCATAATTTTGATCTAACTCTCCAGCTTTCTCTAGTGAAGTAACCGAGCAATCACATATGTCTCAATTATGGTTTTGCATGAGCATGCGTGGTTTTGTCGCCTTTGCTGGAGCATGTATGTTGAATATCTGTTCAACATAACATAACACTAAACCTGAACCTAGCTTAGCTCTTCAAAACATCAATCACAAGGTTAGTTTTAAAAGCAAAAGTAAGTTTCCTTTTTCATAATTTGCTTATTACTGTACAAGTGCTTATTAACTGCTTATTTTCTGTCTATTTATGCTTATTTATGTTAGTGTATGCCTGCTTATGATTACTTAATGTTTTCATGTCCTTTATTTTAGTTTTGCTTTGAATCTGTCCTTTAAATGCTCTTAAACTGCTTATCTCTTACTTGCTTATTTTTTTGCTTATTTGCCATTGAATTGTGCTTATTATTGCTTAACATTACTTGGTCATAATCTATTTTCATCGGATCTAGATTTTAAATTTAGTAAAACAGTCTAAAAATTTGATTTAAGGATCTAAAGAGGTGTTTGAGTCAAGCCCAAAATGGGTTAGAATGGTTAAGATAATAGGTTGGGATCACTTGGCCATCTTTAACCAGCTTGTTTTAGTCATTATAATCTATTTTTTTTAAGTTTTATGGTCTTAAAGCTTGTTTTGAGTCTCTCTTAACTTGTCTTTGAAATCTGTCATGACAAAACAAATTTGAAGTGCTTATTTGGTTAAGGCTTTTAAAAGAGCTTTTAAGTCTTGTTTTAGTTATCTTTTTATAGTCATATTGCATTGGTCTAGTTTCTTTTTTGTCTCCTTGTATCTTTTACAAAACTGTCAAATTTTTGTTAAGATTTCTTTTGTGTAAAAACTGCCAATTTTCATTCCTCAAATTCAGATGGTTATTTTTGTTTTTAGTCTCTAATTTTTTGCATACAAGTTTATTTTGAGTCACTCTTAATCTGTTTTAAGTTATTTTTCTGTCCTGAGCTTATTTGCAAGCTTATTTCTAAGCTCACTTTTTAGCCCTTAGAAACTTATAAAATCTCCCCTGGTGCAAAAGTCAATATTTGCAGCCTCTTTATGTAGCTTATTTTTAGTCAAAAATTTATTTTCTTTGCATTTATAGATTCCCCATAAGCCAATTTATAAGCCCTAGGAAGCCTTAAGCTTAGGACCCCCTCTAGGTAGCTTATTTTTAAGCTCAAAGAGCCCACTTTGACTGTTTGGTCTGCCAGTTTGGACCCTTAGCTTATTTAGGTTTTCTGGCTTATTTGCTTATTACTTTTGGCTTATTTTAGTTGTTGTTAGCTTATTTAGGTTAGGATAACCTTCTGCCTTAGCTTAGTTTCCTTTGCCTTAGCTTATTTTTCCCTTTAAGTTTCCTAATAGCTTAGTGCTCTTTTGCCTTAGTTTAGTATAGTGTAGTCTGTCCTTATGATTGCTCTCAAATAATCAGCCAAAGAATCCACAACTTATGTATCTAAGAAATAACAGCAACAACAGGAATAGGATGTATGGGTTGAGGAAATAGTTGTTGATGAAGATGAGGTGATTCCTGAAGATGAAACACCAAAGCTAATCATAGAATTTTAGAATGTTGACAAGCATGTTCCAACTATCTTTAATCGTGCAAGAATGGAGGATACACTGAATGACATGTTGAGTAATCAGTTTAGAAATGCTGAAGAGTATGCCTACCATTTGGAACAAGCAATAAACTTTATGGAAAATTAGATAGTATGGGAAAGCAGACAAGAGGACATAAGACGACCAATACCAAAGCCTCTCATTTTCTATGGACATCAAAGGAATCCAAATGAACCTCCAAGGTATTTGTACAACAAAGATCTTTTCTTTTTGAAGAATAGAAATACTAAGGAGAAGAAGTATGTTCTTTCACTTCACAAGATACATGCAGTTGCATTTCCAGAAGCTGGTCTAGAAGAAATGATGAATCGTTGGGTTCGAAAAGAGTTCAAGAATTTCAAAGAAGATGCATGACTGTCAATTAAACATTGGAAGGATTCATGGCATAAGAGAGTATATAAGCAAAATCAAAGAAAAGTCAAAGACAATCTAGAAGAATATTTCTCTAATCACAGGATTACAGAAGTTGTCAGAATTACCACTGATCAACAATATGGTTTGGACTTCATGGAACAAAGAATTATGATGAGAGAAGATGATAAGCCGGATAGTTTTCTGAATATGACTTCAAGTACCTGAACAAAAACGATATTGAAGACTTGTATTATCTTTTCCGGAACAAGAAGGTCAACTGTCATGAAACCAAGTTGATGAATTCTTTAATAACTTTCATCAGAAGCTGCGTTATCTGGGAGAGAGTTCATGATTTCTAGTTAGGTATAGAGAGTTACCAGATCAAGGTCAATTTAATTGCACCAACGCTGACATTTCCTGGTATTGAAGCACATGATCCGTATTCAATCGTAGACAAACCAAATACAGGTTTGATTTACTTTAAAAACAAGAATGAGAAGCGGGTTATGTATTTAGTAGAGATTGTGAAGTTATGTGATGCTACGTTGGAAAATGTCTTAAATGAAGTAAAGCTTAGGATCTTTCAGAGTTAGTTTTGGAAGAAACCACCTCTGCTAAGTGAATTAGATCTTGACATAATGAAAGCGTACGAAAGAGATATAACCAAGAGTCTAAGACACCGAGAGCAGATAAGAAGGTGGGAATCGTTTGTGAATGGAAGACCAATTCTACCGACGATAAAGCGTCTATAATAATCAACCCTTAGGGGGAGATTGTTAGGTTCAAGAAAAGTGTTTATTATTAAACGAATTGGTCTTTGTATAGTTTGTAGTTTTATTAGTAATTATAATGTAATAAAGTCTAACTTGGTTAAGTAAAGTTGACCAAGGTTTGACTAGAGTTAGGAAAATAGATTTGGAGCAACAATAAGTATAAATACCCATCTAGGAGGGGTATTTATACATGTCTTTATATTTTGTAAACTCACTTCTCCCTCCTATTTCTATTTTCTCTTCGAAATGAAAACTTTGAAAATGATGAAAAATACTCTCTAGCTCCTTTCCTATATTATATAACTTTCGTATGATATCTACTATGCAAACATGACATATAACAGGTAACATCTTTTTTGATAGGATAGTTTAGGTACTTGCTAGTAAGTACAACAACACTAACAAAGTAAAGATCAAAAGATATACCAAATTTACCTCAACACTTGAAGTAATATCGTACATGATGTATTAATCTTGAAGTTAAACATCCTTTGGATCATTTTTGTCAACGCTGTTCAGGTTCATCTAAATAACATAGTGAAAAAGACAACTCGTTAACAATATAATAATCAAATAAAATAATCAAGAACCTAATTGTTTATAAGAAATATATTTTTACCTTAACGATTGATGAAGATTTGACTTGTCGAATGATGTAAGCCATAGTGTTAGAACCCATTGATGACATCAAATATCGTCTATTTTATAGCATTAATTATCCCATGTTATTAACCCATTTTGTATAGTTATTGCAAAGAATTGTTACTTAATCGTTTATATTTGAGAATTGCAGTAATTATGGAATACTTGGTGAATATTAGCAAAAGGCGCGCATTTTGGAGCCTAAATGAAGATATTTTGAAGATTACTATTCTGATGACCAATACGCCGTATCCATCAAGGAAGATATGGCGTATCCGTGCATGCACTCACCAAAGACCACAAAGGAATAAAGCTCAATACACCGTATCCAGAGAAGACCAATACGCCGTATTGGAAATATGGAATGAATATAATATTCTGGAAGATATCAAGACAATCACCAAAACCTAATAACTACACAACTTTACAAGATTTACAAATGATTTACAAGATATGGTGTGAATGCAATAAGATGCAATGTTTACTTGGGTTGTAATTCTTCTTTATATAATGATGAAGTATTCTTCTCTTGCATTGAGGAATTGAGCTGGATCACTTTGAAAAAAAAAGCTTTATGATAAATGATCAAAGATTTAGAGAGATGTGTGGGCTGTTTTAGAACAAAAAGAATGATTGCAAAAGGTGAGAAAAATGTTGGGGAATAGTCAAGTATTTATAGGACAAGCTAGAGGAGCGAGGTCTATGGCCGGTCCTCTTAAATAGGGTGTCGCCCCCTTATAATTAAGGGGGCCGCCCATGTATTTAAGGGGGCCGCCCATTTTCAGACGCTCCTCTTTTTGTCCTATTCAGGGGAGGTGTTTACTAGACTTTTTCTAGCCGTTTTAGGTTCAAAATTTTTAAATTCAAAATGTTTATTTTGAATAAAACATTTCTATTAAATGTAGAAATGTTTTGTCATGTGGGCTTTTAAAATGTGTCTACATTTTATAAAAAGTTTGAGGTTGAATAAAGATTCCTTTGATCATAAAATGCATTAAGCATTTATTTTATGCATACCTTTAGTGATGTAATGTTGAAATGAGAATTTACTCCTAATTACTTGTTTACGTTTAATTTTACGTTGAACGTTTTTATATTTTGTGATTATCAAAACGTAAAGATGTGAAAGATATAATGTTTTTAGGCATTATATTTTATCAACAATCTCCCCCTTTTTGATGATTTACAAATTTTAAACCTCATTAAAGTAAAATTATTTTTAAACAAGTATTTAGTGAGTTTCATGTCATTTCTCCCCCTTTTTGTAGAATCAAAAAGGCATCGTCGAGGATTGCTAGTAAAATCAACAGAATAAATGCTCCCCCTTGATGTGTGCTCCCCCTTGTTCGAGGGCACCAAGGAATCGAGCTATGGTTTCTTGGCTACAAAAACGAGTTAGAACAACACAACTATTTCTAACATGTAGCAAGAAGGAAGGAAAAATATGACAAGAGCAAGCAAGCATCAAAGCAAGAGATACCAATCATTCATTTTAAGGGGGGGGGATGTGGGTGTTTGTAGGTGGTGGGTGGGGGGAAACAAACCCCCCCCATTGGGCAATGTGTGTAAACCACACACAAGCATACATAAAAAAACAAATATGCTTTAGGAGCATATTAATACATCATTTTACCGGGGTATTGAATCCCTTTTACCTCAAAAAAAATATTAATACATCAAGAAAATCCTAAATAGCCATAGAAGGATTTTTGACTTGCTTGCGACACCAAAAAGGGTTTGTCATTGTTTGTAGGATTTTATGAGATTGTTGTTTGTTGATGGAGGTGTTTGGAGCAGATTCGGTTGTGGAAGGGTAATCTCTTTGAACCATAGGTGGTGGTGAGGTCGAGTGAGGAGGAATTCAATCCAATTGATTCCTCATTAAGCATGAAATTGTTTTTGGGTGAAGATCAACAAGGGGCCAATACCCAACATGGGTTTCACTTGCGGTGATGTTTAAGGGTGTGTCGGTAAGTTTAGGAGTAAGGTTAATGAGGAATTGTTGTTTTGTTATTGTTGGGAGAGATGCATGGCTAGAAGGTTTGATAGGTCTTGAAGTTGATTAATGTTATCAACAAGGCTTTCTCTGCTTGGAGATAAAGGTGATGTGTGTTGAGTTTGGTTGTCACATTAAGGTGGAACTTGAGTGTGAGCTTCATGTGAGTTGATGGGTGATATGGGAAGTGGAGGATGTGAGATACCTTGTTGTGATGTGGGAGTGTCCTTAATGTAAGGAGTTTGGTTGTCATTTTGAGATGGAGCTTGAGTGTGAGTTGCAAGTGAATTGAAGGGTGAGATGGGGAATGAAGGGTGTGAGACAACTTGTAGTGATGTGAAAGTGTCCTTAATGCAAGGATTTGGTAATGTTTGATTGGGGTGATTGTTTTCTTAAGATGGTTCATGATGAGGAGTTAGTGGTTTTGGTATGGGTAAAGTTGTATTGAGCACATTTAAGGAGTTGAAAATGCTTGGTTTCTTCCTCAAAATGGGTTTCACACTCATTTTGGCTACCCTTGATGGTTTGGATGTGGGTTTGTTAGGAGATGTCATTGGTGAGGATGATTGTGATGAAGATGAATGATGATGTATTTATAGTGGAGGAAAGGTTTAATTTAGGAAGAACGGACATTCAAAGGATCAAATCCATCAGAAATGTTTGTGAATTTAGGGGAAATAGTAACTAAGTATAGAGGGTATTTGGTTAAAAAGGAAAAAATTATTGTTTTACCGTGTTATACTAGTGCGGTCCTCTTAAATAGGGGGCGGTCCCGTAAAGATAGGGGGCCCGCCTTATGAATTAAGGCTGGTCGCCCTCTGGCATTTCACAGATTTCCCAAAATTCGATTTTTTCTCAAAATTTTGTGTGAGGGTTTCTGTTTTGGAAGTTAATTTTGCAGCAAGTTCATCCTTTTATGGCGATTAAGATTTTTAGCACATAGCAATTAAGCATTCGACATTTTACACATGTAGGATAACCTATTTCACACAATTTTAGCATATAATCATATATGAGTTGAGTGAAGAGCATATGAAATAGCAACTAGATATAATGCACACAAAAAATTATCATGATAGAGGGTTAAGTTAAAAAACGGGAAACCAAAACTATTGTGCAAAATACTAGTGTGTGCCTAAGTGCGACAATGTAGAGTAGCAATTATTTCGAACAATAATACATGCAAAACTCTAAGAATTATCCCAATGCTCCTTGATTTCGTTTTGCTCAACCAAGATTGTCGAAGGTATATATTAGATTATATATTTTTGACAACAAGTAAGAGACCATTATGCATATGAAAAAAAATGTTTTTAGCATATTTCAACAATATATGATAATTAATTTCTATGTTATCCTGATATGAGAAAGACTTTCTTAGAAATAATCGGATTGGGACTATATTCGTATTCTATACTATTTTATAATGAAATATGTATTAGGAAAAAGTTTGCTTATAGGTTTTTCCCAATCTTGTGTTTTTGTGCAAAACAGAAGCTTAGACACAGAGATTTTTTTTTCCATGGGAGGTCCCCTTAATGTCTGGGCGGTCCCCTTAAAATTAAGGGGGGTCGCCCTTTATAAATTAAGGGGGCTGCCGTCTGAAAAAAAAATTCTGTGTCTAGGCTTCTGTTTTGCACAAAAACACAAGATTGGAAAAAACATATAAGCAAACTTTTTCCTAATACATATTTTCTTATACATATATATATACAATAGTCCCAATCCATTATTTTCTAAAGAAAGTCTTTCTATATATAGGATTAACATGGAAAATTAATTTTCATTTATTGTTGGAAATATGCCTAAAAAACATTTTTTTTATATGCATAATGTCTCTTACTTGTTGTCAAAAATATATAAATCTAATATATATCTTCGACAATCTTGGTTGAGCAAAACTAAATCAAGGAGCATTTGGATTATTTCTTAGGTTTTGCATGTATTAGTGTCGAAATAATTGCTACTCCACATTTGTCGCACTTAGGCACACACTAGTATTTGCACAAAAGTTTGTTTCCTTTTTTAACTTAACCCTCTATCATGATAATTTTTTGTGTGCATTATATCTAGTTGCTATTTCATATGCTCTTCACTCAACTCATATATGATTATATGCTAAAATTGTTTGTGAAGAGGTTTATCCTTAAATTGTAAAATGTTTGAATGATTATTTGACTATGTGCTTAATAAAATCTTAATTTCCTTTAAAGTGTACTTGCTGTAAAATTAACTTCCATAACAGAAACCTACACAAAATTTTGAGGGAATATCGCTATTTTGGGAAAATCTGGGAAATGCAGAGGGCGACCCCCTTAATTCATATTGGGCGGGCCCCTTATCTTTTAAGGGGACCCGCCCTTATTTATGAGGACCCGCATCTAGTTATAACGGGTAAAACATTATTTTTTTTCCTTTTTACCAAATACCCTTAGACTTCAGTTTACTAATTTCCTAAATTCACAAAAACCATTTCTTGGTCTTTTGATCCTTTTGAATGTCGTTCTTCCTAAATTAAACCTTTCCTTTTTTTTCCACTATTAAATACTATCCTCATTTCATCTTCATTCACAATCATCCTCACCATTGACAATCTCCTAACAACCCACATCCATAACCATCTAGGGTAGCCAAAATGAGTGTGAAAACCTATTTGGAGGAAGAAACCTATGTATTTGCAATCTCCTCATATGTGCTCTATACAAACTTTACCCCATACCAAAACACTAACTCCTCATCATGAACCATCTCAAGAAAATAATCACCCCAATCAAACATTACCAAATCATTGCATTTAAGGATACTTTCACATCACATACAAGTTGTCTCACACCTTCATTCCCCATCTCACCCTTCAATTCACATGCTACTCACACTCAAGCTCCATCTCAAAATGACAACCAAACTCCTTACATTAAGGACACTCCCACATCACAACAAGGTATCTCACTTCATTCCGCTGTTCCCATCTCACCCATCAGACTCACATGAAGCTCACACTCTAAGTTCCACTTAATGTGGACAAACCAAACCTCAACACACATCACCTTTTCTCCAAGCAGAGAAAGCCTTGTTTTGATACATTAATCAACTTCAAGACCTATCTAAACCTTTCTAGCCATGCTTCTACTACCAACTAATAACAAAAAAACAATTCCTCATGACCTTACTCTCTATACTTACCACACACACCTTAACATCAACAAGTTGAAACCATGTTGGGTTATTGCCTTGTTTGTTTCTTCACCCAAAAACAATTTCTTGCTTTAATTGAGGATATCAATTGAATTGAATTCCTCCTCACTCGACCTCATCCACCACCTAGGGTTTAAAGAGATTACCCTTCCACAACCGCCTCTGCTCCAAACTCTCCATCAACAAACAACTAATCTCATAATATGCCTACAAACAATCGTCAAACCCTTTTGTGTCGCAAGCAAGTCAAAAATCCTTCTATGGCTATTTAGGATTTTCTTGATGTATTAATATTTTTTTTGAGGTAAAAGGGATTCAATACCCCGGTAAAATGATGTATTAATATGCTCCTAAAGCATATTTGTTTTTTTATGTATGCTTGTGTGTGGTTTACACACATTGCCTTAAATGAATGAAGTATCTCTTGCTTTGATGCTTGCTTGCTCTTGTCATATTTTTCCTTCCTTCTTGCTACATGTTAGAAATAGTTGTGTTTTCTAACTTCATTTTTTGTAGCCAAGAAGAAACCATAGCATCGATTCCTTGGTGCCCTGAACAAAGGTGGTATCACACATCAAAGGGGGGCATTTTTTCTGTTGTTTTTATAGCAATCCTCACGATGCTTTTTGATTCTACAAACAAGGGGAGAAATGACATGAAACTCACTAAATACTTGTTTAAAATATTTTACATTTATTGAGTTTATATTTTGTAATCATCAAAAAGGGGGAGATTGTTGATAAAATATAAATGACCTAAAATACATGTTTAATATCTTTCACATCTTTACGTTTTGATATCACAAAATATAAAAACGTTTCAACGTAAAATTAACGTAGACATGCATTTAGGAGTAAATTCTCATTTCATACATTTACATCACTTAAAGGTTATGCATAAATAAATTGCTTAATGCATTTCTATGATCAAAGGAAATCTTTATTCAACCTCAAACTTTTATAAAATGTTGTAAACATTTTTATAAACATGACAAAACATTTTCTACATTTAATAGAAATGTTTTATTCAAAATAAACATTTTGAATTTAAAAATTTTGAACTTAAAACGGCTAGAAAAAGTCTAGTAAACACCTCCCCTGAATAGGACAAAAAGAGGAGCGTCTGAATCATGGTCAGGGCCCCTTAAATACATGGGCGGACCCCCTTTAATTATAAGGGTGCGACACCCTATTAAGAGAACCGCGCTCATAGACTCGCTCCTTCTTGTTGTCCTATAAAATATTGACTATTCCCAAAACATTTTTCTCACTTTTGCAATCATTCTTTTTGTTCTAAAACAAGCCAACAATCTCTCTAAAATCCTTTGATCATTTAATCATAAGCTTTTGTTTCCAAGTGATCCAAGCTCAATTCCTCAAGTGCAAGAGAAGAATACTTCCATCATTAATTGAAGAAGTATTACAACCCAAGTATACATTGCAATCTTATTGCATTCACACCATATCTTGTAAATCATTTGTAAATCTTGTAAAGTTGTGTAGTTATTAGGTTTTGGTGATTGTTGTAAGTATAGTTAGATCTTGGTGATCCTTTCTAGTAGTGTTAGTTAGTTGTGACATAAGTAATGTGGTGAGGACAAGTAGTGAAGGTGTGAAGTTGTGAAGGTGTGAAGAAGTTGTGTAGTTGTGTTCAAGGTGTGAAGCTAAGTTTGGGTAAGTTAATTTGTGTTGTTGTGTTGTAGATAGATTGGTTCTAGCTAAGATCTAGAAAACTCGACCATCTAGCCTTAGTAATGTCGAAACAAGATATACAGCTAACGATTGGGTACGGTTTTCTCCGCCACTAAAGGGCTTGTTGGACATTAGTGAAGAAAACTCTGGACTTAGGTGTCTCGGTGGAGTGGAAAGTAGCCGAAGAGGGTTCTTTTTTGTTATCAATCCACTATAATTCCTTTATGTGTTGTGGTTTGATCTTTCCACTCTTATCTTTTATTTGTATATACTTATTACATGGTTCATATTGTGCAAGTTTGATTAATAAAAAGTCGAATCTAAGTTTTTATAACATAACATTCAAAATATTAAATCAAAAAGCTGGTATTAAACTATTCAACCCCCCTTCTAGTTTCCATATTATTTTCAATTTGTATATCGAGTCTGTCTTCCAAGGTAGTTGATACAGCGTTTCCATACCTATGGATATGCCGTAGTGACCCCGCCTAGACATTCATCCATTTCTTATTTTTGTGTACTTAAAACTTTATGTCAGACTTGTCTTTTCGGCAAAATTCATTAAATGAATATAGCGTATATTAGGGTCTTTCGTCTGAACCCGTCTTAGATTTTTACTACAGGTCTCAATTACGGAGTATCCTGTGTATGGTACGGCGTAATCAAACTTCTGTAAGTTTATGTTTTTATTTCCTTAACCAACGAATACGAAGATTAGATTGCATTTTGTTTCTTGTTATTATATATAGGAAACATTCTGAACAAATAGATGAATTTGGATGGAATGCTTATTTGGGAAATAATGTGTGTTGTAGTCATTCTGGTATTCAAGACACATTTACAAGCACATTCTGGCTCATAAACGCAACATGGAGGATCAATCCGAGCAAATCACAGGGGAGTTTCTCGTTCTAATTCTTTAATTTCCTGTTTTTAATGTTATATATATACAACGAGGTCGTTGTATATCTCAAGTGGGGGGAGGACAATTAGTAGGCTTACTTATCCATATTTTTAGAATAAAATGATTAAATTATGGCTAATTTTTTGTTTTATAAAAGATATATAGCTTAATTTTTTGTGAAATTTTAGTTGAGACCCCATACACATAAATTGTTAGATATTGTAAGAAATTTACCTTTATCTTTACCCAATGTTTTCACAAAAACAAAAAAAACCCCCAACAAAAATCCCCCTCCCCAAATTTCACAAAAAAATATGAGTGTTGCCGGCGGTGATGTTGTATAACTTGAGAACTTTGGCTTGGTATATTCTTTTCAAGTCCAACATTAATAAGCATATTTTTAATAGATTGGATTCTATAGTCAGTGACATTTTTAATGGTAAATTTTTAGGATTACACCAAAAAGCCTATACATGTTGTGATATTAACTAACTACATTGGTTAGTTAACCCCCGTATAAACCTTTTGTTTACTCTTATTTTTAGAGTAAGATACCCATAGAAAAACATACCTATTCCTTTACACCAATATATGTTTCATTACTCCTTTACACTTAGGCTTACCCTATTAGATCTAAGTCCTTTATCGGTTGCTACGTTTCTTTTGTGTAAAGTTATTGGTATTTCTGCGTCATGTGTTGATTTTTTATCTATGGTTAGTCAGAGAAATTGCACAATGCAAAGGGAAAGTCGTGGAATTGAGAGTATAGTATTTTTTTTTTATCTTAGTGTGTTTCACTTTCTTTCACAGTATGATCGGATAATAGAATCTCAGATTTATTGCTATTCGTGATAGTGGTGAAATTTTGACACCGTAGTTCGTTTTTCAGTATATGTTTAAAAAAAATTAAAAAAAACAGAAGAAAAAAAGTTAGAGAGAGAAAAAATAAGATTTGTGAGATAATCGGTTCGTCTAAGCTTAACTGATATTATTATTTGAAGGATCGATTATTCGTTGGTACGTGTTATAAACCAACGATGTAACGTTATATTATATATTTATTCTAGTTGTGCTTTATAAAACCAACTATTGTAGTTTCCTATATAAAGTGGTAGTATCGCCACTAATGTTGTATAGTATGTCATATTATGATGATTGGAGCCTTCGACCATTACGGGAACGCCAACTAAGGTTGTTTTTGTTGATCTATGATCAAGACATTTATGTCTATGATTTTGTGTCTTTTTCATGGGGATGGTCGGGAAAGTAACTAGCAACATTGTTTCTTATTTGTTTGGACTTAATCTATTTGTTTTGTTCTTTTTAAGTAACAACAATTATATGTTTCTCATACCTAATCCGTAACCATTGGTATTGCTCGAATGAGGATGTGAGCAATCACATGTATCTATTCCATCGTTATGGATGTGTATGTGTGGATTTTGTCCGCCTTGTTGGTGTTAAGGCGCACCTTTTTGGAGGCTTAAATGAGAACATCATAATTTGCTGTTTTTTTTCTGAAACAATACGCCATATCCATCAAGGAAGTTACAACGTATCTGCGCCTGAACATCACAAGAAACCACGAAGACATAAAGACCAATACACCGTATACAGAAGACCCATACACCGTATCGAAGATCAAGTATTATAATATTCTGGAATATTATAAACGGTGGGTCCCCACTCCAGAAAAATCAAATAGCCGTATTAAAAACTCCTTCATACAGCGTATTCGACTTAATCGAGTGGGAGTGCTATAAATACCGAACCTAAATAGACAATTTTAGGATGCATATTTTTTATACTGAAGACTGAGAGAAATGCTTTAACCCTTTGGTATAGCAATGTTTATGATAATTTAATGTTGGTTTTATGTTTATAATGATTGCATCTTGTAAATGTGTGTTGTTTTATGTTTATAATTTATACTCGCTTATGTGTTATAGTATGCGACCTATCATTCAACTGTGGGTCTTAGAAAGCGGACCAAGTAGACTAGTTACCAAGATAGAAAACAAAAACTCTCCATATTGAGATTTATATATCGAGACTAATAGGATCACATGTGACGTGCTATCTTTACTCATGGTTTAGTGAACAAGTTAAACTAGCACGTGACCTAGGATCAACAAGTGACGTTCTGATTCCTTGAGTAAAGATTTGGACAAGCGGACTACTAGTATATAAAGTAGCCATTAAGGCTAGTATGTTAGTAAATAGTCTCATTGAGCTAACTAGGATTTAATTAAGATCACTATTATTGTCTCCTAAGATAGATTATAAACAACCACGAAGAGGTTTATGCGGATTTGGTTAATTGTGACAGAATTGCCAAGTCTAGGTCTTAGGAAGAAGTACCACCTAAGTCTAGGAATGATATATCAACAATGAAACAGGACAATCATTGCACTTATAAACTAAAACCAACATTATTTTAGATTAAACATGGTTAATGCGTTTTCCTTACATTAGGCTTGACTGCTTCTTTATCTTTTGTCTATCAACTTTTGTGTCCATCCTTTGTGCTTAATTTCAATACAAAACCTTAGGTTTTGATAAAATAAACGTCATGCCAGTGTCTCAGGCTGGAAAATCCTTTTTTAAATTAGTTTAGGTTTTAATCTTAGAAATAGCATAAAATTGATTAATTTAGGATTAGTTAGATAATTTAAAATACTGATAGATTAGGAATTACCCTTTCGCTCTTTGTGATCGACACCCTAATTACCAAAAATTGTACATCTGATTGGGTTATACTACCCGCTAGTATTGTCTTAGGTATAATCAGCAAAATTAAATAGTAAATCTTGATAAACAATATAATCCATACGCAAAACGACACACTCAATGAGAAGCATATTCTTGAGCATACGGAGGGTGTTTGGTCTGTGACTCGCCATTGACCAAATTATAAGCTTGTGTAGAAGTATCAAATCACTTAACAACTAATTAAGATTGAAAGTTAAAAGAGAGAAAGGAGGGTTGTAGTACTTAGTGAGAGAAAGAAAGGAAAAATGTATTTAGATGAATAACCAAATGAACAACCAACCCTCTCCAAGGCATGTAGAGGGGTATATATACCTTGCTTAGGACCGGTCAACATAAGGATGACTTATGTTGACCTGGTGCTTTGGTAAGTTTCCAAATATTATGCTACAAGCTATACTATTATAACTTTAGAAGTGACCGAGTCTTTTATTGATTCCTAACAATCTCCCCCTAAGGGAGGTCACTCTAATTTAAAAAAACTTAAGCTCTACATTCTATGAATGTCTTTAATCTTTAGCTTGTAATCTTGTTATCTTGTTCTTTATCTTATAAATCTTGATGTAGCAATCTTTAGACTTTTAGGATTTAGCTTGTATCTTTGACTTGACTTATGTGTGATCTTTTGAGCATCTTTAGATCATCAACCAAGCATAATCTCTTTTCGCCATCTTGTAATCTATGCCTTCTTGTGATCTTGTGATTTCTGGACTGACATGCTCATACTGTTCTTGATGTTGAAAGCGAGTGTAACCATCTTTCTTGATATTCTTAACTTTTACACTTTCGTTTACTTTCTGGAGGACGTATCGGTATCAACTTTTAATTTACTTAGTAACTTCATGAAGACGTTACGATATTAGAGTAGCGTGAAGTCTTGGAACAACATGTACTTGAGCTTTCATGATGTTATTACTTAGTCGGTTCGAGTATGAGCCAATGTGGTATTGGCTTCGGACATCTCATCGGAAAACTGCTATCACCGTCAGGGAATCTGCATGATATGGGTTAGTGATAATCAACTTACATGGACGAAATGCTTTGTCACTTCATCAAATAAGGTTGTAACAACCATGGTTCCCCGTTAATCAGTATAAATACTACCTGTGATCAGGTTGTAGAATTCCAAAGAATCTCTTTGACAGGGTTTTGCAGCTGTACTAGCCATTCTCATTACCGGAGTGTCTTAAAGCAGACAACACAATAAGAGTGATCCAGTAAGTTACTATCTTCTTGATTAAGCCTTTAATAATGTTCAGGTTTTTCACTATGTCCATTTACCCTTATGAGGCTTCCCTATGGGGACATAGTTTGAAAATTGATTTAGAAAATCAGTCGATTTTGTTAAGATGCAAATGGTTTTATAACACAAACCAAACAGTTTTAAGTTTTTCTAAATTCATCGTTCAATTCATAAGCTGGACCAAATAGATATCCAGTATACAAGTTTCGATCCATTGTAGGACTCCAAGTCACCTACACGAGCTTGTTTGATGTATTGCCAAGCAGGATTTCCATCTTCACTATGAATACTTAAGTATCACTAGATGTTCTGTAAAAATCCACAAGGATATTGTATATGACTCTTGATATATTTCTTGTCTTTCACATTATGTGTGAATTCAGCAAAGCTATTTTGGATAAGTGTCCTAATGAGATTTATGGATAATCTTTTTATGGCTCTAGACTCGATAGTGCACTTTGGTTTTAGTAATCGGAGGCTTGGAGAGACCTGCCACCTTTCCAAATACCACTAGTTCGGAGTGAGAAAGCCAATAGAAATAGTATTTAATCTCCGTGAGAAATGTAAACAAAAGAGTCTTTTGAGAGACCTTGAGTTAGCTGGGAAGGTTGTGCATTGCGTTACTGGGTCCATGACGATTGTCTTTAATACCAGACAATAGGTTAGTGTTTCTAATAATTTATGTATTGACCCAGTTTCTGCCTAAGTGTAAGGAGGGCTTCTTTCTTTTCACCCTTTATCTTAACTTTTCTTTTTAATTCTTTAACCCCTTCAGTGCTTACCGAGATTTCATGACTAGTACCTTGTTGGGTTTGTTTCCAGTACTAGCTCCATTTCGGTCGACACTATTCCCTTATTCTCACTTTTACTCCTTTTTTATATCATTACACATGGATCTTCTACACTAACTATTGGAATGTCATGGTGTTAAACCCTCCGGTTTGGTTGGATCATAGGAATGAATACCTAATCCTCAACCACCTTATACCTGCAAGTAATTACAAACATGGGGGTTTTTTCTCCGGTCTTTTGGTATTATTCTCAGCTTAAAACCATTGGAAATTGCGTCCTTATTAACTGTGCATTGATATTCGAAAAATGTTTATACATATGAAGAGTTGAAAACTTGCACTTAAGTCCTTATTTCACATATTTAGCCATTATATTTTAATCACATTTCCCCTTATCAAAATGTAAAATCTCTGATATTTTGGATATCAATGGATTCAAATATTAATGGTTTCAAGGAAAAGATGTTCTTCTATTAATAACAAGGTCCCCCTCCCAACCACCACACCCCACAGTTTAGTATTAGGAACATTATTAAATGCTCACCTCAATTTATGAGGTTTATAAATATATATATATATATATATATATATATATTGTGTTTAGTATGTTCATTTGAATTTTTTTGAATTTATTGAAAAATTCTAAAAAATTCTTACTCAAATACTATTTATATTGCCTACTATTATAAGTCTATACTACATATTCACAATATTCACAAGATAAGATTTTGAGATTAAACATGATAATTAAATGGTACACGTTCATAAGTTTGTAGTCCATCTCGAGTTTCCATTGTACCACCGATACTTTAGATTTCTGATAAAGTTCCCTTTCTCGCAGCTTGTTATCAATCATCTAATCATAAGACCCGATCTCTTTTGGTCAATCAAGCCCATCCACTTTCTCCTTTGGCATTTCCGAGTTGTAATCCAGACAAATTTCGAGTAATACTGTGATGAATCTCACAAATGAACAGACTTGAGTGTGCCATCAAGAAATTGTACAGCTATCAGCTCGACCAAAACTCTTTTTTTGTTTGTTCAGGTCTTCATATACAATTCTTGGATTGGATTGTATGATTGAGTGTAGTGTTCTTTGTATCATTCTCACGGAAGTCTTTGAGGTTTGGTGATGTTAAGCTTCTTCTGGTAACTCTCTACACTAAGCTGTAAGTCTTCAACACGTCTCTTGAGGATTAGGCTTCTTGTGAACATACGAAGAGCCATAATAAAGTCAACAATATCACTCCCATCGAGGTGGAATAGCTTGTGTTTAACAACAAGAAAAATCATATCTTCAATTTCGTTCAGGTGTAGATCAACAAAGTCACCTTTTTTAACTTATAAGCTGTGATCAGATTATTTTCACCACAAATCTCTTCTAAGTGGTCATATCCGTGCCAATTTCTTTACACTAACATTTTCACACAAGAATTGCCTTAGTAGAGTAAACATTTTGCTTTGAAATTTTGGTTACCTGATATCGGTACCACAGTTTGCGTCTTTCACCCCAATGCTTGATTCCTATTAATGCATCTTTGTCATACGCATACTTGATGGTACTCCAAAGTGTAGGGGAACATGGCTCTTTAATTCTTGATCTTCATTACGAGCAGCCTTTGGTCTTTGATAAATGGATGTGGTGTATGTTACCTCTAGATCAAAAGTCTTCAAATATTGGATCATTTGTTGATGAAGTAATCGAAGCTAGCAAACAGTTCGATAAACCTGTGGGTCCTTATAAAGAAGAGGGCTTGGATGGATCAAACGTAGTATCGATTCTTTATGGATTGTTCCAATCGAGCTTGTTTGTTAAAGCATTAAAGCACTCTTGGAAGTTATACTCAAGCTCGATACTGCTATAGTACGTATCTTTTAATAGATTGAAGGCAGGTCCTAACAAGATATCTTGAGTGAAATTTTCTATCTTGAGTCCATTCAACATATACTTTGAGAAGTCGATAGGAGTGGCCATTAGATCGTTAAATGTGAGAGGATCCTTTGAATTAGAGACCATTTGATTGAACCAAGGCTATGGCGGAGTTTGTCAATTACAACCTGACGCTTGTTCCAATCAGGATCAGGAGTAGGAGGCCTTAGAGGTTGCTTGAACCATTCTGGATTCAGAGTCTTAGAAGTCTTAGGTTCAGAAGCATCTTGTGGTTGATCATCATCACGAACCACATCATCACCATCATCATCTATAATCACCTCAGCAATAGGTTCTTCAATCGGTTCCTTTATACGAACAGATTACAAGTTTTAGATCCTTTAGATGGGGAGTTTTTACCTTTTAGGGTTTCCTTGGTGTATGGATGGCTTCTTTAAAGACTTATTAATTTTTAGGTCTTTCCTTTTGGTCTTTCTTACCCTTGTTATGTCAAGCTGGAGGGTCTTTATCATATCGTCTTCATCTCATCATGCTTTCTCTTAGTGATCTTTAAACTGTGTCAGTGAACTCTTTATCCATTGCGTTTTCATCTTTGTAATCAATGCTTCCATGAGTGCATGGTACAATCGATGATTGGTAGGATTTATGTTAAAAGACTTGTTTGCATGCATGGATTGGTAAAGAACACTTTTTAGATCATACTCTTTAAGAGCCACCTTATCAGTAGACTTGATGGTAAACTGTGGGTTATTTTGACTCTCAGCTTATTCCTTCTTAATATTGAGAATTTCTAAAGGACTTTTCTCAGATTCTTGTTTTGCTGTTGGTGTCGGTTTCTTGGTTAACTCAGGAAGATACTGCAAAGAGTATTTATGAACGAGATCTACTGTGTGTTTCTACAGTTCCTTTTGAAATACATCTCTGACTTTGGTATCAAGATAACTATCAATAACTATTGGAACTTGGGATTGGAGAACAGCAAGAGCTTCAGAAGTGTGATCAAGTTTCAGTTCAGACAGTGTTTTTCTAATTTCGTAAATCTTAGTTCAACAGCGAGAGTGATTAGATTCAGGTAATAGCTGTGGTGAAGGTTTGGAGCATCAGTTTGTTATTATTGGTGCGGGAATTGGTGTTGTTGTTTGTTGTACAATTGAGATGATAGGTGTCACTTGAGGTGAGGGGTCGACAATTGAAACTAGAATTTCAGTGATAATTTCCGGTATAGGTGGAAGATTGGTTGTCTCTAGAATCACTGATACGGGAATCGTCTGTACCGATGGAGACTGGTCTGGGGGGTTTCGTTTGTTAGATGGGATATCTGGCAAGACCTAACACGCTAATCTGCAGAATCCTTACATCAATACTTTCTAAGAAGATATCGTAAGAATAGTTTAAGGGTTTGAATCACCAAAACCTGAAGATCAGATAAGCTTAAGCTTGATGAAGGGAGTTCGGTCTTTTTGGCATCATCCTTTGCTTCTGAAGTCTTTTCATCTTCTTCCTTTGCTGCATCGGTAACCTTTTCTTCACCTTTATTATACTCTTCACCTTCAACATCTTTTATTTCTACATCCTCATATTTGCTGTACACGTATTTGTACATTATTTAATCTCATCTTCATCAGATTCTAGTTTCGTCATCTCTTTATCTGAATCTTGGTGTATCCTGACATGATCATCGCCTTAGTCGATCAGCATCACCATCTTTATCTTCTTTCCAACATATCATGCCAAAAAAAATTCGTTTATCTTGTTAATCTCCCCAATTTTCAATGTTTGGACTTTCTTTAATGATGTCCTTTTCCTCATCCGTGAACCCCTGGTTTAATACCAGTTCTTTCACTTGAGGTAGCAGAGATGACTGTGGACTCATTAAGAACCCCTGGTTTACTACCAGTTCCTTCATTTGAGCCTCTAGTACCTGGTTGTCTTCTGCTTGTCTTCTTACTTTCCTTAAGAGCTTGCATAATGTCTGTAGCTTCTTGTTCTTGTGGAGTAAGAGATGGAGCACCTTTAAGCTTAGTCTTTAAAGTGGAATGTTTAGACTTTAGAGCACTTAAAGTGTTCTTGAATTACACACTCTTAGGAACTTTTGCCACTGACTTCTTTTAGAGATTCAGGATAGAATTCAGAGTCATAATCCTAGCATGTGTAGCATGGACTTCCTTGCTGCTGCTGCTTCTTATGCTTTAGTTTGAATGAATTATACTTCGCTCAATTCAATGGCAACTATCAGGCATTAGAGTAATGTCATATCAGCTGATAGAGTTATTTCTTATTGACTCTTCACTCTACCAGGGGTCTTTTTCTTAGCTGGTTCTGGTTCAGGTTCAGACTCTTTGGCGTACATCAAACAGTTTCTTGAGATTCCTAAACTGTATTCTTTCCTTTTGAAAACTTTTCCTCTTATAACAACCAAGAATTTTCATCAACCTTTTTACTATTTCACAATTATACAGGAAATTTTTTCACTTTATTTACATTACTTGCATTGTCAATATCTCGTATGTCATGTGAACTTACATAACTACAGTAGACGAGACTCACGCAACCTAGCTATGGCAATCTTGTCTTCATATATGTCAAGCAATATTCATAAAATGTCAAGTCAGTCATCTTTAATATCCTTATTACAAAGTACATTATTCTTATAATGTACCATTCGCAACGTTATATTAAAACGGGTTTTAAACCGTTATCATATACCTCTAAACCCTAATTCCATGAAAGATTAATATCTAAAGAGAATGTACAAGCTACTAAAGCATAGGTCAAGTAACAATAACATATCATATGAATATAAATTTCCCTCGAAGAAAGGGTTACAGTCTTTCAAAGCTCAATATTCAAGTCATTAATTGCACGATATCTCTAAAATGCCGTTCTACTCCGTTTTACCTCTAATTTCTTCACCACCACTCATGTACCAAGTACTACATCTCAAGATACAATGTGTAAACCCTAAATTATTCTATCTAAGCTTCATACACATTTTACACTCAAAACCCTAATTCAAAAGTCAGAAAATCCCTAACCCTGAGCCAAAATAGTATATCATGACCCGTGTTCTTGGTTTTTTTTTATCTCATCATAACCCTAATCCAACACTCAATAAGTTGAAAATAATTATTTTACAATCATTTAATCAATCCTATTCAATCATTATTTATCCTTTAATTTCATCATTTTACTTTCACTTGTACTGTAAAACACATCCTAGAAACCCTCTAAATGTACCCTAATGGTTCAATTATCCGTTTTACTCGGTTTTAAAACCATTCTAATCCCAAATAACCAACCAAGGGCCATTATTAACTCATAAAATGAGTTTACAAATCATTATCTATCATTAACTTGTAAATGTGCAAGAAATCAAAGCCTAGAAAACCTTAACGAATCCAGAAAACACTAATTATGCCCTAATTGTAACTTTGACCTGTTTATCAATTTCAACCCATTATAACTTAAACCAAACGACCCAAACTTATTGATAATTCTTTATATACGCACTAGGGATTTGTTTTCCATCATTCCTAATCAAGAAGTATGCAAAAATATAGCAAGAAAGTCAGAAAACCCTAATCGAGCCCTAGTTGAACCCGTACTCCCATTTCTTCATTTCTAATCCGTTTTAACCCAAACGAATTGCTAATCTTTGCTAATTACTTTAATTCCAGACCTTAATAACCTATTTCATCTATCCTTAATCATTATAAACACAAATGTTTCCTTGGAAAGACTCTTGAAAACTATGTCGAGCCAAACAGACCCGCACCCATTTTTGGGCTTCTTTAAAACCTTTTAGGCCCTAAACCATGTGCAAGGCACTTGCATAAACTCCTTCTAGACACTTGTATCAGCTCAAGCCACCTGCTTGACCTTCTCTTGGTCGAAATTAAAGCACATGCCTTCTTTTGCTCCAATCAGGGCAGAACTCCCTAAACACCCCTATAAAAACTTCCACCTTGCAATCGAATACACCCTCTCGGCCTCAAAGGATACATCATGTAGCTTCAACACGTCACCCCCTATATCTTACACACGTCTATATCAGATTCTAAGCTTCCTTGGTCCTTTGGGTTCATTTTTGCCTATAAATAGAACTCATAAATCCTTCATTTCTAAACTCGCACCACACCTCCTCCTCTATAACCTTTATAGGCAGCAATACTTTGCTCCCTTATGATCCTAGGATCATTAAAAAAGTTCAAAAAAGCGAAGCTCTGAAGTATTGAAGCCTCAGAGTAAAGATACAAGGCGTACAAGTGGAAATACTAACCGAACGACCCATTTCCACCAGTTTTTGATCATTTTAAGCTCAAACCCAGGCTGTTGAATGTTCTACTTTGCTATACACCCTTATAATGTTCATATGATCCTAATATACTCTTGTTAAAGTTTATAACTCAATTAATGCTATTTTTCCGTTTTGATCCAAAACGTACACCCGAAACCCTAATTTGTGTTGTTTTTTAACTATATGTTATAATGGGTAAAATATTATTGATAATCTATCCTTTCATTATTAAATAATTTAAGATACCACTTTATTGATTAATGAAGGGAATTAGAATTAAACCCCGCGTTTACGTTTTGAAACCCTAATTTGACCCGTTTTGCTTCCTAGCTTAACGAATTGTTATTTTAAACTTGTGTTGCATTAAAACTTCATATTTTAGTTTATTTATAAACTTAAAATATCTTTGAAATGTGTAAATAAGCTTGCATGACAATTTGGACAGTTTCTTGTAATTTAATAATCCATGCAAGGTGGTATATATCGTAATTTTGGATAAACTTATAATAAAGCCTAAACAGTGTCATTTTTATCTAAGTTATAACTCGAGGATCTATTATGTCTACTTTTAAATAGTCCCAAGGTTTACTTGGTATACTCTTTCAAAGTTGAAGGTTAAAGTCGTTAAAAATGCAAAACCTGGGGTCTACTTGCAATTTTCCAAACCCTAGGGTCTAAAATGTAACATTTTGAAAAAAAAGTATAAAAACACATTCAAAACATTACCAGACATAACTTTAATTAACGCTTCTCGTGCTTAACATTTCCAGATATTAATCAAAACACTTAAAACCGATTATATCATATCACAATACTAGGGAGTTTCATATTAAGGAGTTTCATCTTTGGTATTACGTTCTGAATGAGTTGTTGGGTTCGATTTTAAAGCGCCCTAGATCCGTCAAAGTTTTAATTAATGACTTCTGAATTATGTTTGCCCGAACGGGTGATACAATGATTTAAACTCTTCAATCAAAACTCATAACTCTTATCCACAAGTTCTAAAGTATAATACTTCCTAATACTTGACATATTCTACTCAGGTTGTGTGACGTGGCTGTTTACTATTATTTTACTATTCCAACATTTCCCGGTTAAGATTATGATAAGGTCGTCAGCTTTCATTTCAGAAATTACATCTACCTACCAGGTGAAGTTCATAACCTCCCTTTATCTTTTGATCATATTTTATTAAACCCCGCGAGGGGGATACTGCTTGTTACAAATCGTTTACATACTCATTTCTCTTATAACATATGTGATTGTTTTTCAATGACTTAGTAAGTTCATAGCCTCACTTTAATCTCTTTAATGCTTTCATAATCCCGCGAAGGGGAGATACATAACAACTACAATGTTTCTACCAGACTATATGTAATTGATGTATCATTACAATCAATGTCTAAGTTATAAATCCTACAAGTCATTAAATTGGACTTCAAGTCGTTAAATTTGACTTCGAGTTGTTAAATTGACTTTGGATGCTAATATGTTAGTATTATAAATTCTACAAGTCATTAAATTTGACTTCAAGTCTATATATATATATATATATATATATATATATCACAACATTTTGTGTATATATATATACACTAGTCAGTTTGTGTGCCATGAGCTTAGACAAGACAATAACGCAATAATACAGTGTTATAAATAATGTTACCATTTTTCCCTGATAATTGTATTCATTGCAATTATTACAAATAACGGGTGTATAACAACGTAACCCAATATCAAGTATCACCATAATGCAATTTTCCATAATAATTGTGCTTGTACAATTATTACACTATAACTTGTATTCAAACTATTTATCAAACCTAAGAATTTCACTCAACCATTGTGTTGACTTTTTAGCATGTTTATCTTAGGTAATTGAGCAATATATGGCACAGGGTGGCTTGGACTTGAAGTTGGCTGAACTATTATCATTCATATTTTATGTTTTAGATTTTGGGACCTGCATTTTGTAAAAACTCTGATTATAATGAATGATAACTAAGTTTTCCAAAAACGCCTCTTTTGAGTCATTTTCTATGATTATGACTGTTGTACTATGAAGTAATACCCCAGATTAGCTTCCGCTGCTATATTTGTCAAAATGGGGGTGTTACAGATTGGTATCAGAGCCATGGTTATAGAGAACAAGGTTAAAACCTTAACTATAACTACTTTTCTTTTCTAGCCATCAAAGTCCTCCGTGCCACTGCATTCCCAGAGCAGTATGTAAAGATACATAACTATTATACTATATTATTCCAAAAATAACTTATGTTATTTACAACTGGGTTGTTAATAGAACGATGTCTTCTCCTAACCACTCTACTTCTAATATTAAGGATGCTATTTCCTCTATGAATATTCTTAACTATACTTCGGTCTCATCGGATTATTTCCCAGCTTCATCGGGAAGAAGTTCTTTTAACTCTTTGGAAAACTCTACACATAATATGATCCCACCTGTATTCTCACCTTTCTACATTAATCCTTGTTTAAAAGACGTACAAGCATTTTATGCTAAGGAATCACCTATTTCATCACTAGATCCTATTACTCCACCAGCTATTTTGACTCCATCTCCGGTATTACCACAATTACTACTATTTGATCCTCGATATTTCTTTATTCCTGAAGAACTATTACCATCTGAGAAGCGAATCCATACCTCATCTTCTTCTTTAACTACGTTATCAAATTCATCCCGGAATCAAACCTGTAATTTGGTATCACCATCTTTCTCGGTTTATACTCCTACCCTACCTCAAATATTTGAAATAGGAAAAAGTTCAATTAAGATGCGTCTGAAACATCATGAGGAACAAATCGAAGATATTTTGAATTACTTAGATGAACTCTCTTTTCACCGCATTGAGAAAATAGAAGAAGGACGTATTAATGATAGAATGATCATACAAAGAAATAGTAACGAACTAAAGACCGAACTTAAGAGAATCCATTCTCAAATTATCAAACTTCAAAAGAAGCAGTTAGGGCAAAAGGATAAGATTGCCTTTGCTCACTACAAAATTTCCAATCTTGAACAAATCATTGAGGAGATCCAAGCTCGTCACCAAACAGATCAGGAGGATCTTTAGGATGTCATCTACCGGCTCAAAATCAACAAACTATCAGACTAGTTATAAGCTTTATCCTAGCCACGGGATGCGTGGTATAAATAAAAACACTTGTCAAATCTTGACTATGTATAGTAAGAAGGCAAGTTATTTATGAAGGCAATCCCGTTACATACCTTATTGTTTCCAGCTTATCTCTCTTTCATCATCATCTTTATCATATGCATTAATATCTCTGTCTTCATCATTATAAACCATACCTTAAGTGCTTAAAATTTATTACTCTTTAAGCATTTTAAGCATCACATTTTCTTTTATTACCTTTCAAAACTTGTGATATCATTCTTATTACGTGTTCTCTTATGTTGATAGAATGCCTCCCAAAAGGACGTCAACATCTGAAACACCAGCCATAACTTTGGCTGCCATCTGGCAACTAATTACTGATGGCATCTCCTCAGCTCTAAAAGCACAAGCTACAACAATGGCAAATGCCGACAATCCCAATAGGAACACTGGACCAAGAGAAATTCCCGTAGCAAAAACGGGAAACTATAAAGAGTTCATTAGCTATCAACCTTTCTACTTCAATGGTACGGAAGGAGCAGTTGGCCTCATTCACTGGTTTGAGCAGACTGAATCGGTATTTTCTCGTAGTAACTATACCGAGGAAAACAAAGTGACGTTTCCTACCGGTACTCTAACTAATGATGCCCTGTCCTGGTGGAATTCATACGCTCAACCTATTGGAATAGATCAAGCTAATGAAATTACCTGGACTGAATTGAAAAGGATCTTAACCAATAAGTATTGCCTTCGAACTGAAGTCAAGAAGATGGAAGATGAATTTTACAACTTGATTGTAAAAGGAAATGATCTTAAGACTTACATTAGGAGATTCCAGGAATTAGTTGTCTTATGCCCAAATATGGTTCCAAACATCGAGAAACTTATGGAAGTCTTCATGAGTGGATTACCCAGAAGTATTGAAGGAAATGTTATTGCCTCGAAGCCTTAAACTTTAGAGGAAGCCACCAACATAGCCTAGAGGTTAATGGATCAGATAATAAAGTGTAATTCTGTGCAAGAAACCAATAATCACAAACGAAAGCTTGAGGATAAGAGAAACATCATCAACAACAACAACTATCAGAATAACTATAACAATAACAACCATAACAATGATTACCACCAACAGCAGAACAGGAAGCAAGAAACCTTCAAGACTTATACTACCACCAATGGGTATACTGGAAATCATCCCTTGTGTGAAAGATGCACCCTACATCATATAGGACCTTGCAATGTCAAGTGTCGAACTTGCAACAAGATAGGACATCTGACCAAGAACTGCAGAAATAAAAGACCATTATGCAAATCAGTGCTCAAAAGCAAATAACAGGGCCACAGGAAAGCATACTTAGAGATGAGTTTGCTTTTATTCACTTTAGGATTTCTACCCTAGAAACAACTCTCCAGGATATTTAAGTTTCATCAGAATCTTCTTTAGTCTGAAAAACCCAATCATCAACCTACAATCCTTGTCTTTTATTGCTTTTATCTAAAATTATATCACGTGACATGTAGCATAAGTATCAACTCTTTTAAAGTTTCATATGTAAAGTTATCCATGAAATAATAAAGTGGTGATTTCGTTACATCTTGTTATCTGGTGATATCAAAACTCGACATCGTTTGTCAAATTCCATTAATTCTATTATGAATACTCTCCTCATACAACTAACAGTTAACGTTTATGCTTAAACCCTAATTTTGGGTAATGTGACTATCCAATATGAATGTACAAGTGATCAAAGCTCAAGTACAAGTAATATAACATCTCATATGAATATACTTTCCTTTTTAAAATAAGGTACAAATCCTTTTAAGCATAATGTACAAGTCATTAAGCATGACTTCCAAAATAGCCGTTTTATCTCCGTTTTCCTAAGAAGACTTGTACAATCCATCAAGTACAAGTTACAAGCAAGTCATACACTTCATTTCCAATCTATATTCATTTTCATTTCATAAAATTACAAGAAATCCAAGTTAAAAACCCTAAACCCTAAAACCGAGCTAGTTTCTAAACCATGACTCGTTTCTTCGTTTTTATCCATTGTAAACCTAAACAAATACTCAAATAAGTTGTAGAAACATAAACTACAACATTACAATTCACATTACATCATCATTTCATCATTTCAACAACAATATACAAGAATTAAACCTAGAAAACCCTAATCGTACCCTAGTATGAACTTTTGACCCGTTTACTCATTTTTACCCATTTTAAACCCAAACTACCTATCAAATCTTGATTATAATCCTTAGTACAAACCTTACAAACATTAATCCACACTTATATCATCAATGTACTCGAAATCCAAGCTTAAAAACCCTAAACGAGCCCTAATATACCCGCGACCCACAATCCTTGCAATTCAGACCCAATTTGAAAGTTTTTCTTGCAACCAAGCACTTCAATAACAAGCACCTCCCACCCCTTAGCTGCTTACAAGCACCTCTCCTAAATATCTACACCTTTCTTGGTCTTAAAATGAGCCACATCACCTCTCTTTGTCTCTCTTTTAGCCGCGACATCATAGGAACCAGCCAACACCCTTAAGCTAGTTTCTAGCCCTAGCAACTCATCATGTGTGATAACCATGACTTGAGCAGGTTAGTCAAACTGTTAGTGTTGACTTATGTGTCTGTTGAAAAGTATGGTTTATGTGATTCTATGTGTTTATATGTGTTTTTGTGTGTTTATGAGGTATTGGTAACCAATCTATTGAGTGTGATCATCTCAATGAGATTAAATTATGGGAAATTTGTGATTCATTTCGTTCAATTTTATCATATGTGGAAATGATTTTTGATTAAATTGAGCGTTTTGCAAGCAATTTGTAAGTATATATATGGTTATACGTATTTTCGTGTTAGTTATCTAAATAGGGTTTAGCTTTTAAGGTGTAGATGTAAGAAAAATGTAAAATTTTCTATTTTGGAATTTAGGTCGAAATGAAAAGTGATTTTTTATAAAGTAGTAAAATCATGCGTTTATGCAAAAAGGTTTAATCAAATAAGTAAATATTTTTACAAAAACTTAAGATTTTAATTGTAAATATATAATTAAAATAAAATAAAATATAAATATATATATTTTCGGCCGAGTAGGGTTAAAAAGAAAAAAAATATATTTAAAGTCCTAATTCTAATCTAAACCTAATTAGACTTAAACTACAACTCTACTAGGAGGTTTATAAATATAAATCATAAAACCCTCTCCCCCCTTACTTGTTCGACCGGCCATAGAGAAGAGGTAAAAAAGAAGACGATTTTTTTTAGGGTTTTACTTTTAAGGTACGATCCGATCTTTTTAATTTTAATTTTAAATCTTTCAATTCTAGTAACTTAATTATGATGGATTAGGGTTTAAATTAGGGTTTTTAAATTAGGATTTTTTATTTTCAGAAAGTTTATGTTAACATGATGATGGTTTAATCATTAGATCGATTGGATTAACGATAAGATCATGCGTTAGGGCTTAGATCACTCGAATTAGATGTTAAATATCACTGCAGAAAGATAGGCGTTATGTAACGAGCATAACTCAATCATAAAAGATCAAAAAAAATAATTTACAACATAAAACTGGAGGTAACCCCAAGAGTCCTACTTCCAGAAAAGTCATCGCTCAGATGAGTTTTTATGGTCGGAAAGTGGGTCAAATGGTCATTATAAAATCAGTGTGTAAAACAGTGGACGAATTTCTTATTTTGGTTTTGATTTTTCAAAATAACTTAGAACATTGAGTAAGACTCTATCACGTGGAAGTAGTTCCATATATTTATGTGTGTTCTCTATTTTGGCTAAGGCATAGTGAGTTATAAGTGTGGTTAACCCCCAAGTTATACTTTAGAAGGTCAGATTCAGGAGCGAATGTCTAACACTTCGATTAATGAATTCTAAGGGGTTATTTGTAAAAGGGTAATGGCGGTTAGAGAGCTTATAGAGGTTCATAGGACATATATATAGCATGATGAATTTTGGTTTGAATTTGAGAGTGTTTAAGTAGTGCGTTTAGGGCGTGCAAGTAAGAGTAAAATTCTGCTTAAAACCAGAAAGTTTAAAATGTAACATTGAAGGGTAAAGGGTATGTGTCGGAGTTGGAAAAGGATTAAAATGAGTAGGGAACAGTGGTAGATAGCTTAGATATCCATCATTGTTGAGGTTACATCATATTGGGTTGAATGCCTAATTGATGGTAGCTTATAATGTGTTTAATGTTTATGATGTTCGTGAAATTTGGCGAAGTATTTGTGGATCCTTTGGAACAAAGCATCCACGTGAGTTTCATAGTCCCTCTTTTTAATGTTTTTACATTGGGATGGAAGTGATGCAAAGATATTTTGAATGTTTCTAATCGCTGCGATTATTTGGTTTTACTTGAGGCATGAACATTTATGTGGTATGCTTAATGTTGTTATGATTTCTGTGTGATTCTGGTTAGAGGGTAGTGCTTCTACTTATTCAAAACTATATTGAGGATTGAGATATAAGATCCCATTTCTGTGTGATTCCGGTTGGAGGGTAGTGACCCTACTCATTCCAAATCTAACTGGAGGGTTGAAATAATACTCCATTCTGTG
>BQNB010016323.1:48742-71810 GCA_026074375.1 Tanacetum coccineum
CAATGCTCCAGAAAAGGTAACAAAGACCGCACGTACACATCTGTAACAACAGAATAGACACATATGACTACTCACTCCTTAACTCGAGAAAGCTAAAGGTATAAACTATCTTGGGTATCAATAATGAATACCCGAATTCCTATAGATCTAAAGGCGAACCTCACATTTTTGGGGTGGAATTCTGAGGGTTTTTGTGCTAGCCATATACATTCCTATCCATGAGACGCTATTAATACTCAGTTTTCGTCGGTATGTGTCATAAATTTTTTTAAATTTTGGTTAAAATTACCTTTTTAGGCTATGTTTCGATATATTACCATCATTTTAAGGACAAAGGAAATGGCAAATAAAAGAATAGTTTCTAAGGCTTATTTCCCCCTTACACTTGAGTTTAACATTGTCCCCAATGTTCTATAGAAGTACCCGTAAAAACGAATAAAGGGAAAATAAAACAAGGAAAAGAAACTAGTACTCCCCTGGTTTTCTCAATAATGGAGAAGAAACATGCGATAACTGGTTAAATCGTCCTCCAAGAATCGTCTAATGAAAACATCCTAAGATCTTCCAAGCTTCTTCTCATCAAATATAACCTCTAATCAAAGACAAAGACAACTACACCAAGCGTAAAAATCATGGGATATATATATATATACAATACGAGTTTAGGGTTTCGACTCTATTAAAACAGTAAAGATAGGATGAGAGAATTGTTAAACTCAGGGTTTTGCAGGTTTATAAAAGAATCTAAACTTTCTTAAGTGTTGTATAAGTTATATCTTCAAAAATACTTAAAATGTTTGAGTTTTCCTGTGACTGGGCATTTGACGCCGTCAGGAATATCCTGACCCCATCACAAGTGTTGCGATGACGGCGTCGAGTGTAAATCGTGACGCCGTCTCCACACTCTGTGAAAACTCATTTTTCTTTTATGATGAAAAATTTCCTGCACTCATCCTTATAAGTTATTTTCCAGTACAAAATACTGCATAACAACTTGAGAATTAATAATCCAATCATATGACTCAAAACTGACGCGGATTAATCATAACAATTCATTTTAAATGTTTGAATTTGGTTCTAAAAACCGGATATTTCCCCTACACTTATTGTGTTGCAAAATACCTTGGATTGCAAATACGACGAAGTTACAACAAACAGAGCACGATTACAACTAATTCAAACATAATAAAACAAATAATATAGAATTAAAACATAAGACACTCCTAATATGCAGGAAAAGTAAATATTGGGTTGCCTCCCAAAAAACACTTTTCTTTGTTTACGAGTCTTGTAGCTAGACTCCAAGTCACACGTCCTTACGTGACTTCATGAATGCTCACGTATCCCTGAATGAGCCATTCTTTCATACTTTCATCCACTTGGTATTCGGGACCTAGGTTTAAGTAATTTTTGTACATAAATTTATTCTTTTCATAAGCATTCTTAAACCTGTTAGTTAGATCTCTTTGATTTAGCACAAGGATGGGTGGGATCTTACTCCATGATACGTGCCCCCAATGTTTAAACCTAGGTATGGTGCGTGGCATTTAGAATGTGTAATTATCAAAGTTCCTACTGAAAGACATTAATCCCTTAGCGCAATCATATTCGAGTTTAGTGATTTTCCTAAAGGGTTTACCCATTACAATACTCTTTAAGCGAGAGTCGACAAAGGCTGAAATTATTTGTGGCTCGTGGAGCTCTTGGATGGCTTGTGCGCGCAGCGCAGCTGGCAGGACAAGACGATTACTGGTTGGTGATGGATTCGCATTCTCCATAATGAAGAATGGAATAGTAAATGAAAATTACGAAGAAACACACAAAGAAGAGATAGACTACAAGAAGGCTAATATACAGAATTAAATTCTTACTTGAAAAGATTCAAGCGAGTAGAACTAAGTTAAACTATGATCAAAACCTAACTATTCCCCACGCAGTGGCGCCAAAAACTTGATGTGGTCGTTGTAGGACTTCAACACGAAGTTTTACAACTCCCTAGGCAGAGTACCTAACCGTTGTAGTAGTAGTATAGGCAAGACTCGGGGGTTGTTATCGTTCTCTAAGGGAATAGGTTGGGAAGGCTTTATCATGGTCTAACATAATTCTAGGGGTTGAGAGAAGGTTGTATTTATAGGAAAACAAGTAAATCTATCATTCTCTAAGGGAATAGGTTGGGAAGGCTTTATTCTCTAAATGAGCCCAAGTCATGTGAATTTTCTCCAAAAGCCATTCAAGTGCTAAAACACAAAAAGAAACGATTAAGTACATAATTTGGGCATATTTGCATGATTTAGGGGGTTAAATGACCTCGAAAAAGTATAGAGAATGACACCTCATCAAATACCCCTACACTTGGGATTTGCTTGTCCTCAAGCAAATGGGTTTTTCTATGTAGACAATAGCAGTATCAAGGGCATTTAACTTACTTTTCAAAGATAGTTTATGACACAACCTTCTATACCTCATAATTAAAAACACGAAAGTTATATACTAGCACCTCACAATAAGTTCTTGGATTATCTCATTCTCTCAAGTGTATAATGAATTATAACAATATAGGAAACGGAAAATTAACACTCATTACCTGTCATAGCATGTAAATTACTATAGACTTGGTAAAGGATAAAAAACATCCATCGCTAGGTGTAAGTACTAGAAATTACTATCAAAGAGGTCTTTAAGGGTTGTGATGTATGGGTGTAAGTTAAACAATAATGGAAACAGAAACGGATGAGATATATTTTGGTGGAATTTTTTTGGGTGAATATGGGGTGAAGTGGTAAGTTAATTATCTATAAGAGTACACGTTGGATGGGTTGCAAAGCCAAAGACTCGATCACTCTCGGACAAAGAAATACAATACTCTACATCAAACTCTTTCTTTTTTTCTATTTTTTTATTTTTTTTGAATAAACATAATACATAACTTGGAGTTTATAAACATACCCCCACACTTGAGTTTTTGCTAACTCCTAAAATTAACTAATTACAGACCCGAATTGAAAGGATCAACAAAACATGGAGCATATTGAGCACTAATGGGGGTAATAGATTGACTTTCATCCCCATTTATCCAAAAAATAAAAACTACCATGAATTCTAATCGTCCCAAAACTGTATTTACAAGGATAAAGACTTAGCAACCATGTACTCAAATAATTAACTATGGTTAAAATAATAATGTACTAAAAGCGAGTACATACAAGGAAGGCTAAGGCTATTTAGGTGTAACGATTAGTTAAGGATAAACAATGCCCTTCATTAATAATCCAGAATTCACTAAGAAATTACGAGAACCGTGATAGGGATAGTCTTTGAGGGGTGTACTAGGGGTATCTTGCACTAAAAATGAGTGTGAAGCAAAGGTGTGGGGATAGTTATATGATCGGGGAGACCATCATAACAAATACATGTTTTAAAACAGATAGTGCCTCTTATCATTTAGCAAATCTTAATTCTTACTTTGCAGTCTCGGGATGAATCACAAAAATAAGTTCTAGAATTTAATACACTACCGGTACACTCTCATATAGTTTTAACCGATACCAATGCTCTAGAAAAGGCGACAAAATCACATATGCACGAACAAATCCATGAATGCGACACATGCAATTGCTTAGTCCTTAACTCGAGAAAGCTAAAGGTGAAACTATCTTAGGTATCAAAGATGGATACCTGAATTCCTAAAATCTAGGGGCAAACCTCACATTTTTGGGGTGGAATTTTTTTGAGTGGTGGGGTTTTTGTGCTAATCATATAATTCCTATCCATGTGACACTATTAATACTCAGTTTTTGTCGGTATGTGTCATAAAATGTTTTATATTTGGGTCAAAATTACAGTCTATATTTTGTTTCGATATATTACTCATCATTTTAAGGACAAAGCAAATGGCAATTGAAGGAATAGTTTCTAAGGGTTATTTCTCCCTACACTTATTTTGAACATTGTCCCTAATATTCTTAAAAGTACCCGTAAAACAAATAAGGGGAAAAGAAAATTACGAAAGATACTAGTACTCCCCTGGTTTTGCTCAATAATGGAGAAGAAACAAATGATAACTGGCTAAATCGTCATCCAAGAGTCGTCCACATGAAACTACTAAGAACTCCTGGGCTTCTTCTCATCAAATATAACCTGTAAATCAAAGATTAGAAACAACACACCTGGTGTAAAATCGACGGGATAATGATATATACAATGAAACTTTTAGGGTTTAGAATCTATAAAAGCTGTAAAGATAGGATGATTGTGTTAATGTAATCGTGGTTTTCTGCTGGTTTTTAAGAAAATTACAAATTTTAGAAATTATACAAAATAAATTTTCAGAAATTTAAAGAAAATACAAAATTTACAAGTGTTGGAGACGTGACGCCATCAGGTTTAATCCTGACGCCATCTCCATACACTGTAAATAAATTTTTCTTTGTTTTTCTGGAAATTTTTTTTTCACGCAAATCTATTAGTTATTTCCTGTAGAGAATACTGCATAAAACTTGAGAACAATTAACATAATCATATAACTCAAAATAGACATACAAGACACACAAGACACTCCTAAATTGCATGAAATAACATATTAGGTTGCCTTCCAAAAAGCACTTGTTTTTGTTCGAGTCACGAGCTTGACTCTACCCTTATTTAACAGATAAAGGGGAGGGTTCCTTCACACTTAAGGTCAAGTGCGGGTGATAGTAACAATACACACCATTGTGGTGAAGAGGAGCCATATGTTGGAGAACTTGTTGAAATATATGCTCTAAATGGTGTGAATCTTTAATCCTAACCTTCTCTACTTGTTTTGGCCTAACTGGTAAATTAAGTCCTCTTCCTAGAAACGAAACATTTTTAAATTCTAATTCCCAATCATCTTCTATCATTTCCAATTTTGAAAAATCAACACCTAGGGATCCACTTTGTCATAATAAACCTAGTTTAAATCCATAATGTTTCTTAGGATCATCAATGCATGGGTAATAATAGCAATACATATCCTTTGGCTGGAAAGATGCCGCTTAAGGTGAAGGCGGTGTAGGAATGGTCAAATGATCTACTACCTTCATCCTAAAACTACCCAGACTATGTGGGTTGATGGGTGGGTCGGTTCCTCTTTTGTCTTCTAGATTTACATCTAAGGGTGAAAATTTTGGTAAAAGTTGAGGCTCCGGTTCATCAACACTAGGAATTTCCATAGAACTAAGAAATAGGTCATGATGATGACATCAAATAACGTCTATTTTATAGCATCATTTATCCCATATATTTAACCCATTTTATATAATTATTGCAAAGAATTATTACTAAATCATTTATATTTGAGAATTGCAGTAATTATGGAGTAGTTGGTGAATATTAGCAAAAGGCGCGCATTTTGGAGCTTAAATGAAGATATTTTGAAGATTACTATTCTGAAGACCAATACGCCGTATCCATCAAGTAAGATACGGCGTATCCGTGTCTGTACTCACCAAAGACCACAAAGGAAAGAAGATCAATACGCCGTATTAAATATATAGTATGTGAATACTTTGGAAGATATCAAACGTGGTCCCTACTCCAAGAAACTCCAATACGCCGTATCCAATTCCTTCATTACGCCCATATTCAAGACTTAGATATGCGTATCGAGAACCGACTTCCATAAACCTTATATGAATAGAAGGCTCAAAAATGAGTTCAAAGTGTTGCTAAATCTTTTTTCGATTACTTAAACACACGGGAGCACATTAAAAGAAAATTTTTCAAAGGATAAAAAGAGCAAGAAGAGGTCGAGCACGCTTATCAATTCCATGGCGGAAACTGTAATTCCATTTTCTTTAGTAATGTAGTTCAGTTTTTTGGTATCATTTCGTTAACTCGATATAGTTTACCTTGGCAAATATTTGCTCTTGTATTTATTAATGTCGTTTGAAGGCGAATACTTTGGGTATTAGTCATTATTATGAAGATCTGAATGTTGGCATTTGTTTATCTCAATCTTAATTTATCGTTGAATGCTTGTTATGTTTATCTAATTTATACTGTTTACGCGACTTTGTATCGCGTTATATTCATGGATCGTTAGTGATACGACCCAGTAATCTAGAGTCTGGGATAGATCTCCATATAGTATACTTATACATCTAGGTTAACAAACCCGCAATCTTTCATCAATGTAAATATTCATCTATTAAAGTTGAGGTACTGTAATATCCAATCTATATATTTATACCACTTTGTACAGGGAATTTTTTGCTTTTATCTCAATATGCACGGTACTTGAATCTCTAAGTATACGAAGCTCACGAAACCTATATCAATGCCATCTATAATCTATGGTTTCCGTCATGTAAAATATACGAATATGTATAGTCTATTTCTTAATATTATTTTACTAATGTTACTTTCCATTTATCGCTCGGTACTTTTCAAAACGTTTATATCAAAAACACGCATTAACGTTAACGCTTATATCAAAAAACCCTATTTATAGTAATGTATAAATTTAAATGAATGTAACAAGCCTTTAAAGCATGTGTACATGTGTCCATACACCGAACATTTGGATTTCTTTTAGCCCTCTACATCAAGTTACAACTTTCAAATGTTAATTGTAGAGAGTTCATAAATAAAGAAAGTCAAATTAGGTCATTTTACCTCCTAAATCACTTTGGTTTCTTACCACCACTTTAACACAAGGTACAAGCACTTAATTCATGACTTCTAAACCCTAAACCTAATCCCTAAATCATTCTAAAACCTAATCTAAAACCGTAAACCCTAAACGAAACCCTAAAACCCTAATTTCACTTTAAACCTAAAACTAAGCCCTAAAACTTAAAACTAAACCCTAAATCACTTAATCCTAAACGCTATACCTTTTATCCTACCCTAATCCTAAACCCTAAACTATCTTAACCCTACTTAAGTCTTGAAATTTTTTTTTTTTAAAACCCTAAACCCTAACCGGAAATGAATGAACCCGACACCCTTTTCTTGCATTTTTACCCATTTTAAGCAACCAAGCACCCTAGCACCTCTATGACATCACCATGATCTCAAAAGTAGCCTACCAAGTAGCTCCATCACCACTCTTAAGCTCTAAGGCTTCTAGACACCTCCTTGTCACCTCCTTGTGGCCGAAAACCCTCAAACACATTCCACCTTGCAAATCTACACTTATAGTCTTCATCAATCACCCTTATAGACTTCAATTAGTTCAATCTATTTACACTCTTAAAACTTTCATAGCTAGAAAACTTGGCACCAAGGGTGTTTTAACCCTATAAATAGACGAATCCATGGCAAACCATTCAAACACACCTCAAAAAAATCATCAAGTACAACAATGGAGTTCTTGAACTCGGGACGCCAGAAGGATCAAGTGAAATCCCTAAGCTTAGAATAGAAGCCAAGAATCAAGAAAAATGAGCCCTTGAAGTCGTTACTAGGCGTACCAACCTGAAAAACCCATTTTGACCCTGGTAGCTCAAGTAAGCCTAAGATCTTGTTCCATAAACTTATAATCTATATTAGAATGTTCATAATACTCTTAAGATCATATATAAACTCTTGTTTTGAACTTTGATTCTCAAAACCATGTGTTTTTTATTAAATTCCAAAAACGACCCGTTTTGATTTTCTAGCTAACGAATCCTTTTTCTAAACTTTTGTTACGTTAGACATCTTATTTTAGCTTATTCTATAAGCTATAACCTGAAATATCATTTGGGAATCCTAAAATAATGCTTGCATGGCTTTTTGGACTTGTTTGCAAATATTTTGTCATGCATAGGGGGTATATATCATAACTTCTTTTTTTAATGGAAAATTTTATAACTAAAGGGGCTGAAAATGTCATTATTCTAAAGTTATAACTATAAGGACCTATTTTGCCAAGTTTCAAAGTTAAAGGTTTAAATTATTTATACTTTATATATAAAGGACTATTGTTGTTAATAGTTTATAAAACCAAGGGTATATTTGCTACAATTTTGCAACTTAAATAAATATAAATATGATATTTGTATATATATTATATAAATAATATATATTATATTTTTTTTTTATAAAACTCGATTTTATTAAAACCGACACATTTTTCGTTATTATTCATAAATAGACGCATTATTTCGTTATATTTTTAACATTTACTTATCATCAATTAACTTTTGTAGAGAAACTTAAAATCTCTATCGTATCACTTACTGGAATTTCATATGAAGGGTTTATTTGAGTCTTTCGTTTTGACGAGTTTGTGGGTTTACGGATTTAAAGTGTCCTGGCTCCTCAAACGTACAATTATGGCCTCTAGATTATGGATAGCTACCGAACAACGATACAATATTTCTTATTATTTAATAATCAAAGAATATTCGTTAAACTTTATGAAGTTTTGAAACATAAACAATCACACTAAAAACTTGACATTTCACCCGCAGGTTGCGTCGTCGAAGCCGTTACTTTCACTTGATATACTTTTGCATCATCAGATTTCCCTCTCATTGTTTAGGTGAGTTCTTAGCTCACTTTTAAATCTTCTATTTCATCAAACCCGTGAGGGGTGATAACCTGCTATTTAACCATGAATACAAAGTGTTTTCTAAATGTATGCTAATGCTGATATATTTATTGCATCCTGTTGTCTAAGTCCTTTTTTATGGCCAAAAAGACCCACCATCTTGCGCTCTCACTATTAAATCACTTAGGATTGAGTAGAGAGATAATATTGTGACATAGGACCTTATTGGGATGACGAATCCCGTTTGTGGTAGTCAGATAGGTAACCAAAACGCACTATATTTGAACATACTCATAGGTATATGGCAATTACCTACAGGGGGACATTATCTGAGTATATATATAAATATTGATATATACACTAGTCTGTGTGGTGTGCAATGAGCTTAGAGCAATCTATACTGTTTTCCATAATAATTGTACTCATTTGCAATCTATTACACTTTTGGGTGTTTAACACGTAACCACACTCTTATAATGATTGTATTCACACTCTATTGTATTTTAAACATATGTATTTTCACTCAACCATTGTGTTGAAACTTTTTTGCATGATTTATCTAATTGGTAAATGAACATCTTATTGGCACGGTCTTGAAGATGGCTAAACTGTTATGATTCAAACTTTATGTTTTCATGTTAATTTTAGGACCTCTGTTGTTGTAAAAACTCTATGAAACTATTGAATGAAAAAACTTATCTTTAAAAAGTCTCTTTCGAGTCGTTTTTATGATATGACTGTTGTACTATGATATCATTACCACCAGATTCCAGATTCAGATGCTATTTGTCAAAAATGGATTGGTGTTTTAGTATTGGTTTTCAAGAGCCCCGGTTATAGAGACAAGGTTGAAACCTTACTTAAACTTCTTTTTCTCATCAAAGTCCTCCGTGCCACTACATCTTCTGGAATAGTAAGTAAAGATACATAACTACTATACTACAAGGTTGTCAACAGAATGATGTCTTCTTCCAACCATCTTACTTCCGAGATTGAGGATGCTTTTTCCTCCAACTTTCCGGACTATATCCCGGCTTCCATGGACTATGTCTCAGCTTCATGAGGAAACACTTATTCTAGCTCTTCAAATAACTCATTTGGTTTAGTTCTAATAGTTTCACCAACTCTTTCACTTTTTCCATGATGGACCCATATATGAAGGGTCATGCATGCATACTAATGCTAAGTATGTTACTATTCACACCAACTATTGTGCCTCCATCTACAATGTTATCTCTAATGTTTAATCCTCAAGAATTCTTTCTTCCGGAGGAATTATTCTCACCTAAGAACAAGGCCATAACCAATCATTATCCTCTACTTCTGCCCTGTCTCAAGAATTTGAGATGGGAGAAAGCTCTCATAAGACAAGTTATGGAATTGTCACAGAGGAGCAAATTGAGGAAATCTTAATTAACCTGGATGAAACTCTCTCTCGACCGCATGAGCACATAGAGACAAAATAGAAGTCTCGGGAATATGTCGGGTGATTATACAACAAGATTTTCAACAATCTGGAAGGTGAACTACAAAAAGACTATCGCTCGAAATTGCTAAACTTCAAGAAAAGCAAATGGGAATAACAAACAAGTTTGCTTAGCTCGCTTCAGGATGCTAATATAGAAAAAGATCAACGTAAGAAATCCAAGGCCATATTCAAGTAGGACAGGAAATGTCTTCTGAATGAATCCATGAACTCTAATAACAGCCATGAAAGGACATAGAACTCCTAGATTAGATACTATTTTAGCTTTTAACCTAGCCATGGGATGTGTGGTATATATTAACACACATTGACAATTTGATATGTACAGTACAAAAGGCAAGGTTTGTTCATGATTAATAATATAATGGCAATCCCGTTGTATACCTTGTTGTTTCATAATACCGAACATATCCATCCTAAAAACAACTTTCTTATATCCATCATCTCCTGTCCCATCATTTTGAATCATATCCGTGAATTACTAAAAATCATAGATACTTATTTGGATATGATTATCTTATGATTCGATATCACTATTGTGCAATGTTATTTTTGAACTTTTATCATTTAAGTTTTGTGATTTCATTCTTATTACGGTTATCTTATGTTGATAGAAGGCCTCCCCGAAACGGATGGTCACATCTGAACACCAGCTTGACTTCAGGCTGCATCATGAAAACTAGTTGTAATGTGTTACCGCAACTCTGGACAGCACAAGACGCTAACATGGCAATTACTGATTAATTCACCAGACCAAGAGAAGCTCCGGTAGCAAGACAATGTAGCTAAAAGAGTTCATGAGTGCCACACTTATCAATTCAAAGGTACGAAAGGTTGCTATTTGGTGTCTCATACGGCTGGTTTGATAGAACTGAATACAGTGTTTTCCGTAGCAACTGTACGTGAAGACACTGCAAGGTGAAGTTTGCTACTGGTACTTTAACTGAAGAAGCTCTATCTTGGTGGAATTATTTTGCCAAGCCTATTGGGATAGAAGAAGCTTACAAGATTACCTGGGTTGAATTCAAGAAGCTGTTGATAAAGAAGTATTGTCCCCGAACTGAAGTCCAGAAGATGGAGATGAAATATTACCAATCTGACTGGGAGGGGAATGATCTCAAGACATATGTGAGAAGATGTCTTGGAAATTGGCTAACCTTGTGTCCACTATGTGGTTGCTCAGCGATTTTGATTGTGAAATACGTTACCACCCGGGGAAAGAAAATGTAGTGGCCGATGCCTTAAGCCGTAAAGAATGAAATAAGCCATTACGGGTTCGAGCCTTAGTCATGACTATTGGTTTGAATCTCCCCAAACAAATTTTGAATGCTTAGACTGAAGCACGGAAACCAAAGAACATCAAGAACGAAGATGTTGGAGGTATGTTGATTGAAAATTCAAAGGATCCCGAGAAACTTAGAATGGAAAAGTTGGAACCCCACGTAGATGGAACTCTATGCTTAAATGGTAGTAGTTGGTTACCATGTTATGGCGATTTAAGGACTGTGATCATGCACGAGTCCTAGAAGTCAAAATACTCTATCCATCCGGGTTCTGACAAGATGTATCAAGACATGAAAAAGCTATATTAGTGGCCCAATATGAAGGCCGACATCGCCACCTATGTTAGCAAATGTCTAACATGTGCTAAGGTCAAGGCTAAACACCAAAGGTCGTTGGGTTTGTTGGTGCAACCTGAGATACCTCAATGGAAGTGGGATAATATCATGATGGAATTTATCACGAAGCTTCCTAAGTCGTCGCAAGGTTATGACACCATTTGGGTGATTGTTGACTGACTTACTAAATCTGTAATCTTCATACCAATGAGGGAAACTGATCCCATGGAAAAGCTGGCAAGAATGTACCTGAAAGAGGTAGTCACGAGGCATGGGATACCTTTCTTAATCATTTGTGATCGCGACCTTAGGTTCGCATCAAATTTCTCTGAGTCACTTCAAAGGCATTGGGGTACGAATTTGGATGTGAGATATGCATACCATCTACAAACTAACGGAAAAAGCGAGAGGAACATCTAAACTCTCAAAGATATGTTGCATGCTTGTGTGATCGAATTTGGAAAAGGGTTGGGTAAACCATTTGCCATTAGTTGAGTTTTCATATAACAATAGCTATCACGCTAACATCAATGCTGCACCATTTGAAGCACTTTATGGTCGAAAGTGTCGTTCAATTGTTTGTTGGACCGAGGTTGGAGAAGTTCAACTCATCGATCCAGAATTAGTTTAAGAAACAACCGAGAAGATCATTCAGATCAAGCAAAGAATTGAAGCCGCTCATGATCGACAAAAGAGTTACGTCGATTTAAAGTGTAAGCCGATGGAATTTCAGGTTAGAGATAGAGTTATGCTTAAGGTTTCACCTTAGAAAAGGGTCGTACATTTTGGCAAATGGGGGAAGTTAAACCCCATATATGTTGGACCTTTCAAGGTGTTGGCTAAGGTTGGAGCCATTGCTTACAAGCTTGAGCTTCCTCAAGAGCTGAGCAGGGTTCACAATACATTTCATGTATCTAACTTGAAGAAGTGCTTTGCCGACGAACCATTAACCGTTCCGTTGGATGGACTTCATATTGATGACAAGCTTTATTTCATTGAAGAACCCGTAGAAATCATAGATCGAGAAGTCAAACGGTTGAAGCAAAGCCGTATCCCAATTGTCAAGGTACAATGGAACTCTAGGAGAGGTCTTGAATTCACATGGGAATGTGAAGACCAATTTCAAAAGAAGTATCCGCGTCTCTTTACAAAAACCGCACCGTCATCAAGTGCCACGACTTAAGCCTTGAGGACAAGGCTCATTTAATAGGGGAATACTATAACACCCCGTGTTTTCAGGTCATTTTACGACGTTATTTATTTCACTATTTATTTTTAGTCTCGTACGCATTTGCTTTTAATTTTAATTGTTAAGTTAAATCGCGTAAAAATATAAATTATCATCCAACTAAAACGGGCATCGAAACGATAAATGTTTAATGTCAAGCAAGGTGTTAGATAATTTATTTGGATAGTAAATTATAAACTTACACATATTATCTTATTGGTTACGTAAAGTGTTTACATTTCGCGATAAAATACATTTAGGCATTCACGAAACCACTAAAACTTATCTGCGCTTCAACAAATACCTATTATTATACCCAATACTTAACGTTTTTATAAAAATTCACCCATGTTATCATTTTAGCCGAATTTGCATATAAGAAACCAACAAGGAAACAAATTCTACATGTATTTACTTTTATTCTTAACCTATACATCTTAATACTTTAAGTAATGCTAAAAATTCACCATAAAATATCTAAGACTCATCTAGCTATTTCCCTCCCCTAATTTTCAGTGCTAATGTGCTCCTTAGGAGACAATGAGCATACAAATTATTTTTCAAGTCCTTTGTACAAACTAGGGCTCATCATATTTAGTAGCTATGACTCGTAAACTTGACCAAGATCTCATCATTTCCCTCATCTTGTCTAGCCGTTGTTTCTACAAGTCTTGGTCTTCTAATAGTGATCTTGACTAGCCCTTAGTATATAAATACATGCACTCTAGTAGTAGAACACACACACTCATTTCCTTAACTAGAAACCCCACTCAATTCTCTCTTTGTCTCTCCCCTAGCCACGACTCACAATCCACCAAACAAACGCATAGTTTTTTAATCTAGCAAGCATACAAGTTTGTTCAAGCATCATATCTAAGGAATTTTCTAAGGTGTATTGAAGGCATAGTTTAGTGTTTAAAATGGTTAATCAAGAAAAGTGCAAGATTAGGGTTTCCTTGGAAATTAGGGTTTTATGGTCTTGGAAGCTTGGGTTTTGATTCTAAACTAGGGTTTAGAACTTGTTACTCTTCATCATACTTCATCTTAAGGTCATCTAAAAACCCTACACTCTTTACATTTGTGATTTTATATGTATATGATGTTTATATAGTAAATCACCATCTAGGAAATATATTAAAGTGTAAAATGGATTTTTACACTTGATCATGGTTTTATATACTTTGTCATATGCTATATTGATGTTAAGAATATGTTGTAATGGAAGTATAAGCTTTATACAAGTGTGGAATAATTTATAAACGTATATATAAATTAATGGTTAAAAAGTTTACTTATTAGAGTTACAAATGAATAAATGTAAGGACTTGTATCCTTGGATAAATGATGGACTAAAGGACCTAAAGTATATAAGACTTGTGATATAAAGTGTTGTAGAGGACTTGTAGCAAATTCACTAAACTAAAAACTTATAAAACAAGTTTTATACACATTTTAACCAAAATATCAAAAGTTTCTGTTTTAATTACAAAAATAAAGTATTTATTTTATATTTATATAAATACTACAAGTTACAACGATCGTAGGCATATAGAGATCTCGAAAATCCGAGCTATAAAGAAGAAGATACGCCATTTGCATGTTTACGATAATAAATACTTTTATAAAAATAATTTTATAAAAACTTATTACTTTCCACATCTGATAAAAATATATGATTATTTTTTTTACAGAAAGTACATATTTTTAGGATTCCAAAACATTAAGAATCATAATTATTTGATCAATAATGAAGGAGTTATGGAATTTTCATGTTTACGATAAAAAATACATTTATAAAAATAAAGTATTTTTCATCTCATAAACTTTTTGTAAAATATTTTAGTTAGATAGAACTTTTAATTACGAAGACGTGCTCGAAAGAATCACTAAAATCGGAGTTAAAACGAATAAGTTATGACTTTTACGACATTACAATAAGTAAAATAATTTTATTAAGTGCATGAACAGTAAAAATCACTGTTCACCAGAGATTTAAAAATATTAAAATGTAATATTTTGATATATCTTTTAATACGAAAGCGTGGACATAATAAACGTACAAAACAGACTTAAAACGAGAAAGTTACGACATTTTTACTAAAGAAATATTTATAAACATTTTAACGTTATAAATATTATTTCTCAAATACAATTAGATGGTGATGTAGCTATATAGAATTATATACGGTATTAGTTATTCAAAGTACTTAGTACTCATACGACCAATATTTAATTAGGTTGCACTTAGACACTTACGTGACGTTTTTCATGCATCTATATTTTGTTGATTCATTTACTCGAGGGAGTTCATAGCCCCACGTTTTAAATTTATAATGATTTACAAGTTTTGGGGTGAGAAACATGCATGGTTTTTACAATTGGACACAAGTGGACAGTTTTACATCATGATTACGTGTTTGCCTAAGTAGCGATAACCCATTGTATAACAACCCGTAATTTTCATCAATGTAATTATCCATCTATTAAATTAGATGCACTGTAATATCCATCTATTATATATATATCACCTTTTTACAAGGAAATTTTTGCTTTATCTCATTATGCAACGTAACTTGCATCTCTAAAGTAAACGAGCTCACGCAACCTCCACCTATGCCAATTCTATCTATGTTTATATCATGTAAACATCCTAATATGTCAAGTCTATATCTTAATATCATTTTTACCAAGTACATTATCCATTTAACGTACTTTTCAAAACGTTATTTCAAAACAAGCATTAAACGTTAACGTTTATATCAAAACCCTAATTATATGTAATGTATACATATAAAATGAATGTGCAAGCCCCTAAAGCATGTGTACAAGTATCAATACACAACATTTGAATATCTTTTCCCTCCTAAATCAAGTTACAACTTTCTAAAGCTTAATGTACAAATCATCAAAGCACGAATTCAAACTTTGCCATTTTCCCTCCATTCTTCTTAAGGATTTTATACCATATTTTAAACACATGTTACAAGCTCCTAATACACAACATGTAAACCCTAATTACCCTAATCCTAAACCCTAATACACGTTTTAAAAACCCTAAACCCTAAATGAAACCCTAAAACCCTAATTACACTTTAAACCTTAAAACTAAATCCTAAACCTTAATCCTTAATCCTTAATCCTAACCCTAATCCTAACACTAAACCTTAATCCTAAACCCTAATCTATCTCTAAACCTAACCCTAATCCATGAATTAAAACCTAAAAACCCTAACCCGAAATAAAATGAACCCGACACCCCTTTTTATCCATTTTTAACCCATATTTAGCCAAGCTAGCATCCTACCACCTCTATGACATCACCACCACATCACCAAGCAGCCTACCAAGCACCTTATTCACCTCCCTTGGCCACCAAGTTTGTCTCATCACCTCCTTGTCACTCCATAGTAGCCGAACCCCCCACAACCTTCCACCTTGCATTGCTACACCTCCATAGCCCTCAATACTCATTCCTAGCTGCTATTAGTCATCTATCTACAACACTTGGACACCACACCAAGGAAACTTGGGCACAAAGGCTCATTCGAGCCCTATAAATAGCCGAGACCCCCAAACCATTCAAACACACCTCAAAACTCAATATAAACAACAATGGAGTCTTAAAGCAGATCAAGAAGTATCAAGTGAAGCCCCAAGATCAGAATAGAAGCCAAGAATCAAGAGAAAAGAACCCTTGAAGTCGTTACTAGGCGTACGAACCCGAAAACCCCATTTCGACCCATTTTAGCTCAAGTAAGCTCAAAATCTTGTTCAATAAGCTTATAATCTGTATTAGAATGTTCATAATACTCTTAAGATCATATATGAACTCTTGTTAAAGCCTTGAATCCTCAAACCCATGCGTTTTTTATTAAAACCCTAAAAATGACCCGTTTTGATTTTCTAGCTAACGAATCCTTTTTCTAAACTTTTGTTACGTTAAAACATCTTATTTTAGCTTATTCTAATAAGCTATAACCTGCAAATATCATTTGGAACCCTAAAATAAGCTTGCATGGCTTTTTGGACTTGATTTGCAAATGTTTTCATGCATAGGGGTATATATCATAACTTTCTGAAATTTATAACTAGAGGGGCTGAAAATGTCATTATTATAAAGTTATAACTATAAGGACCTATTTTGCCAAGTTCTAAAGTTAAAGGTTTAAATTATATATACTTTTTATATATAAAGGACTAAACTTATAAAAGTCTATAAACCAAGGGTATATATTGCCATTTTTGCAAACTTAAAGATATAAAATATAATATTTTTGTATAAATTATAAAAATATATATTAATATAATAAAACTCGATTTTATTAAAACCCGACACAATTATTGTTATTTATCAACGATCGACGCATTATAAAATAATTACGTTATATAACTAACGTAATTTATCATCGACTAACTTTTGAAGAAACTTAAAATTTTATCGTATCACGTTACTAGGGAGCTTCATGTGAGGAGTTTCATTTAGGTATACGTTTTGACGAGTTTGATGGATTTACGATTTAAAGTGTCCTGGCTCCTCAAACGTTTACTACATGACCTCTAAATTATGATGGCCCGAACAATGATATAATATTTCCATAAACTAATAAATCAAATATAAATGTTAAACTCTGTAAAGTTGTGAAACATAAACAGTCAAACTAAGACTTGACATATTACCCCAGGTTGTGTGACGAAGCCGTTACTTTCACTTGATATACTTTTGCCATCAATCAGATTTCCCCTGTTAAGGTGAGTTCATAGTCTCGCATTTTAAATCTTCTAATGTTTTCATAAACCCACGAGGAGGATACATGATATAAACCATTAATACTAGTATTTTTCCAACTGTATGCTATCCTGATATATTATTTCCTAAGTCCTTACTTTTGCCATTCAGACCCCACTATCATGAACCGTTAATTACTTTTCGAAGTAAGCGCGAATGCTGTGAATAGATCTATTTGGGACTGAGCTTCCCCGTTGGTGTACCCATAATTTCTGGTAACCAAACGCACTTCATTTGAATCACTGTGCGGGTGTTTGGCAAAGGCACCTGTTGGGGCAAGTTCTTGTAATTATTGATTATCTCAAGGTCTCGGTGTCATAAGCTTAGGGCAATAATAAATAATATTGTTTTCCATAATAATTGTACTCATTGCAATTATTACACTTATGGGTGTATAACAACGTAACCCACTGTTATGATGACTTATATTCAAACTGTTTAACATAAACCTATGAATTTCACTCAACCTTTGTGTTGACTTTTTAGCATGTTTATCTCAAGTAATTGAGCATCTTATGTCACGGAGTGGCACGGACTTGAAGATGGCTAAACTATTATCGTTCAACCTTTATGTTTCTAGATGTTTGGGACCTCTGTTTGTAAAAACTCTGATGAAATAATGAATGATAACTTATCTTTTAAAAACGTCTCTTTTGAGTCGTTTTCTATGATTATGACGGTTGTACTATGAAATAATACCCCGGATTAGCTTCCTCTGCAATATGTCAAAAATGGGGGTATGATAGATTGGTATCAAGAGCCATGTTTATAGAGAACAAGGTTGAAACCTTAACTATAACTAATTTTCTTTTTCCATCCAAGAAAGTCCTCTGTGCCACTACATCTTCCAGAATAGTATGTAAAGCATAACTATTATACTATTATATAAATAATTTATGTTATTTACCACTGGGTTGTTAACAGAGCGATGTCTTCTCCCAGCCACCCTACTTCCAATATTGAGGATGCTTTTTCCTCTAACTTTCTGGACTATATCCCGGCTTCCCCGGACCATGTCCCAGCTTCACCAGGAAAAACTTATTCTAGCTCTTCAAATAACTCATTTGGTTTAGTTCCAATAGCTTCACCAACTCTTTCACTTTTTCATGATGACCCCTATATGAAGGTCATGCATGCATACTATGCTAAAGAATCACCTATTCTACCACCAACTATTGTGCCTCCATCTTCAATGCTATCTCCAATGTTTAATCCTCAAGAATTCTTTCTTCCTGAGGAATTATTGCCACTTAAGAAACGAGGTTGTGACCGATCATCCTCCTCTACTTCCGCCCTACCTCAAGCATTTGAGATAGGAGAAAGCTCTCGTAAGACAAGTCTGGAACGTCACGAGGAGAAAATTGAGGAAATTTTAAATCACCTAAATGAACTCTCTCTCTCTCGACCGCATTGAGCACATAGAAGACAAAATAGAAGGTCTTGGAAATGGCCGGGTGATCATACAACAAGATTTTGACAATCTGGAAGCTGAACTCTGAGAGTCTCATACTTAAATTGCTAAACTTCAAAGAAAGCAAATGGGAAATAACAGCAAGATTGCTCTGGCTCGCTTCAGGATTGCTAATCTAGAACAAATCATCGTAGATATCCAGGCTCATCACTAAGCAGACAAGTAAAGTCTTCTGAATTCAATCTATGAACTCAAGAACAGCCAGGAAGGACTAGCAGACTACTAGATTAGATACTAGTTATAGCCTTTGATAGAACCTAGCCACGGGATGTGTGGTATAAATAACAACACTTGTCAAATTTTGACTATGTACAGTACAAAGGCAAGTCGTTCATGATATAATATAATGGTGATCCTGTTTTATATTCATCCTGTGTCCTATATTTCATCTCCGATCTTTATCATTATGAATCTTACCATGACCCCTAGATAATAAACTAATAAGTTAGATGCTTGTTAGAATTCATATCAAATAAGTATCTATGATATCACTATTGTGACAATGTTTATTTTTGAACCTTACGCATTTTAAGGAAAGAATTATGATATCATTCTTATTACGTGTTGTCTTATGTTGATAGAATGCCTCCTAAAAGGACATCAACATCTGAAGCACCAGCCATGACTCAAGCTGCCATCAGGAAACTAGTTGCTGATAGTGTTACCGCAGCTCTGGAGCAAGAAAGTGTAGCTACAAAGAGTTCATGAGCTTCCAACCTATCAACTTCAAAGGTACGAAAGGCGCGGTTGGTCTAAGAGCACTAAAGGTTCATGAACCTGCCAACCTATCAACTCTTAAAGGTAAAAGAAAGGCCGCTGTTGGTCTTATCCGGCTGGTATTGAGCGAACACTAAATCTGTTTATTCCCATAGACAACTTTACCGAAGTCTGCCAAGGTGATGTTTGCTACTGGTTTCATTTAACTGAAGAAGTATTGTAAACCATAAAAATGATGTATGCAGCGGAAATATGTCCGGGAGGGCCGTTACTTCATAAGACAACAGCACAAGATACAAGGAGGAAGACCTCAAAATGTGTCGTTGAAATGTTATCTCGTTGATTTTTCTTGGAAATTGATATAAGATTGTATCAATAATTGCATCAAATGCAAAAGACTTGAAAGCAAACAACAAGATTTGATCATTTGTATGTAGCCATAGTAATCCTATGAATGAAATCTTGACAATTTTAGACTCCAGTGCACATCAAGTAAGCTAAGCATCTAATTCACCTGAGAAAAACATGCTTAAAAAGTGTCAACATTAAAGTTGGTGAGTTCATAGGTTTTTTGTATTAAGGAAAATGTTGAACAACAAGGTTCTGCTAAAGTATGCTCCAATGAACGTCTCAATACCTTAAATGTTCTTCCAAAAGATATGTATGATTTTTAGATTTCAAAGAGTTTGCTAAAGTATGACTATGACCATTTCAATCCCCATATTGTTCACTAAATGCTACGTTATGAAATTTGACCGCAATTGATTCAAAGTATGTGTTTCTACTTTTTTCAAATTGGCAACGTTAAATATTCTTGTGTGTATAAAACAGTGATGTAAAATTACTTTATGTTCATGAAATGCGAATGTAGAATTGTTTGTATGTCTCTTTTATTCAAGGCACAATAAGAGTTCATGTGTATGTGTTGTTGGCCCTGAAGACCCAACCAATAGTAGGTTTACGACATGTTTATAACTTCGTTAACGCGTTGATAGATAGTCACCCAAACGGGGATTGTCAATCTCGAATAGATCTAATTTTGAAACTTTCTGCACGGTCAACTTAAAGTGTTTTATAGTTCATGCTACCTAAGACAACACTAATCCGTAAATCACTTTCCAAAAGTAAAGTATATATAACCGACCCATAAATGATTTCAATTAATGTGTCATCATAGTTAGAGCATATTAAATGAGTAGGTAATACAATTGGCTAATCAACCATGTATTTGCATTTGTAACATGCATGTTTCTCACCAAAAAATGAATTCAATTAATGTGTCTCATAGCGAGCTATGTAAATGAGTATGTAAACCAATTTGTAATCAACCATGTAAATGCATTTGCAGGAATGCACATATTAATCACAACACAAAACGGAAACCGAAACGGCTCGACCAAGAACTTACGGTTTATCTTAACGGTTAGGACCCACTAGCATAGGATAATGTATTTGGGTTTCCGATGGATGATTACACCAACGCAACACGTTGATCAGGATTTAGATCTCAAGTTGTAATGGTTTGGTGGCGGGTTAAATAAAATAAATCGAAAAGTAAACGCAAAGTATGTAATATATTCCGTATATATTACATATGAAAAATAAACCATGTATATAATTCATACCGTGAATTACATAACAAAGATAAACACCCAAAAAGAATCACATGAAGTGTATATAATACGCGACATGTATTATATATGAGAAAAATAAAATAGCCGAAGAGTATTTCGTTTCCTGTCGGGTTTCAGATATATAATTCACCTTATTTGTAAATGTATGGTTTTTGTTTATTTACCGATTTATTGTATAAAACAATTCATTATTTTTTTAAACACTATGATATCATCCTTTTATCGGGTTTCAAATAAAATAGGGATTTTAAATGAAAGCTAGATTAGTATATGTATTTTTAGAAATTTCGACATGTCCTATTCGTTTATACAATGTTTCCCTTGTTTTCAATATCACGTTTTCCACTTAATAACTCAATGTTGCAAAATTCATATGATTCAATATATAATTAGTCGAGATCGAAAAGTAATAAGTTTAACATTGTTCTAATTTATTTAATCAAATAAACTTTAAGTTTAAACAATCAATCATGTTGCAAACCGAACCAAACACACTTTTGTGTGTTAAAAATATAGCCGAACCGAGCTACCCTTTTTGGGTTCCTCGTCGGCCGCGGGTCAAAATAACCGAAACCAACATCACCCATAGTGGGGTGTTTGGCATGGGACAAAAACATAAGCCAAACGCCCCGTTTGGAGCAAATCCAAACACCCTTATAAGTAGAAAATAACAAGCAAACCAAACACCCCGGTTTGGCAGTAGAACGCAGAACCAAACACACCCAATCTGCTGTTAAACCGAGAACCAAACGCACCCTTTGTGGTGTCTGTTAACCCAAACACACCCTTTGTGGTGTCAACCACAAAACAAACACCCCTTGGCTGTTACACAACCAACCAAACGCACCCTTGTGGTGATTTTATGAAAACCAAACGCACCCTACGGCTGAGAACAAAACCAAACGCACCCTATGTGGTTTATACCAAACCAAATGCACCCTATGTGCTTTTGCTAAACCAAAACGCACCCTGCTGTGGTGCAACAAGAACCAGACGCACCCTTAGTGGTGACTCAGTCAACCCCAATGCACCCTTGTGGTGTTAAGAACATCCGAACGCACCCTTTTTGGTGATTCTGACAGAAAAATGAACGCACCCTTTTGGCGTTGATTTACAACCCAACGCACCCCTTGGTGCTATGAAAAACCACACGCACCATTGATGCATTGAAAACCACACGCATCCTTGGTAACGGGGTGATGGTGATGGCGTAGAGGAGGTGGTGTGGCGGCTGTGAAGATGATGGGTTGGGTGGCGTGATGATGATGGTGACGTGATGATGATGGTGACGTCGGTGGTGATGATGACTCGTGGTGACGGTGGATCTGGTGGTGATGATGGTGGTGACGGTTCGTGGGGTGATGGTGGCGTACGGTGGTGGTGGAGGCCGCAAAATGGTGGCGGCTAGTGTTGCCGTGGCATGGAGATAGAGGTGGTGAGGGTGACGGGATGATGATGGTTGTGAGGTGGGAGGCTGGAGATGGGTGGCCGGAAGTTTGGCCGGATCCGGTGACGGCGCCAGAAAAGTTATAAAGAGTGAGTGTGTGTGTGTGTGTTAGGGTTAAAATAAAGAAAGGAAACCCTAATTCATGTTCTTATATACTTAAAAGTTATAAGGAAAAGTGAC
>BQNB010016324.1:2010-71809 GCA_026074375.1 Tanacetum coccineum
TACATCTATGTATATAGATACATCTATGTATATAGTGAAAAAATGTACATCAAATCGTCAAGATCATAAAAGGGGGTTTGTTTGACAAACCCCGCTACTGAAAGAAAAGTCTACATTTGACTTCTAAATGCAATATACATAGAACTCCTGAGCTTAAATAACTAAGAATTATTGATATTCAATTAAATGTAAAGTGTTGTAAAGACATGATCTGGCCTTACCTTCAATTGTTTATTTCAAGATGCTTCTCAACCTTATCACATAACTCAAAAATCATTGTAACAGACAACACTTGTTTCTCAAGGACGTTTAGCATCACTATTGGCTCAAGTAGCTCTGTGATTATCTATAAGTAAAAATAGAATAGATGTCGATCAACACATGTGTCACTATTTAAGTCCAATATAAAACAGGTGAAAAATCACAATCGATTACCGAATGAAGCACTCACCAACCAAATGTTTTGCGGATTAAAGGCACGATCATAAACAGCTGCAGCCTCTGAAGCCACGATCATAAACAGCTGCAGCCACTGGAGCCACGATCATAAACATCTGCAACTACTGATTCTATAATATCTGCTAAAACGTTTCGGGAGTTTATCTGTCCAACGTGCACGACAAAAGTTATTTTGTACTAACAAAAAAAGATTGAAATAATATACATTTGCTTTAAAAGTAACTTTGCATCCTCTTATTCGACTCGTACACATATCCAAACACAATATGGACCCACTTATTAAACTTGGCCATAAGTTAAAAGACTTTGACATCAGTCACCTACACAAGATGTTAACACCCTTTTTAAGCGGCCGGTTAAAGAATAAGCCTACAAAGGATAGATAATCCAAAGACGAAACAATTGGAAATAAACACAACAATAAATTTAATGTTTATCACTATATACATTCACTTGTTTACTCCATTCATATCTTTGATTTATATTGAAACTAACTTCTTTAACTTTTTCTTATTTTTTATTCCGAAGAACACAACGTAAACACCACTCTAATCTGTTTCAGCCAATCCTATGATCAGAACCCGCCCATTTAGCCACCTCTAACTCTATAACTTTTAAGAACCCAACCTGACCTAAGAACCCAACTCTATGTCATCTAAACACCTTATTTATCAAATTATTAAACCATAAAAATAAGGGAAATTATATAACAAAAATGACGGAAAGTTCAAACTTACTATGGTTTTAGAGATTATATAAGTCTTTAATAGATCCGGTTGCTTTTTCCAAGTTGTTCCATCTAACTTCGCGTACTTTTGCACATCCACCTTTAGTTATAAACCCTTGACTGTCTTTTCCAATTATGCGTCGAAAAGATTCACCTTCGTTTTCCCTGACATTTGCTTTTGTTTTTTATGACTTGGGTCTCCACTCCCTGATATTGTCTTTTCCCTGACATTTGTTTCAGTGTTTTATGACTTGGGTTCTCCATTCCCTAATATACATCCGACTCTATCCACTTAATGTGGCCCAAAGAAGGATCCTGGTATTAAATGTATAAGGCTGATGAGAAAATAAGAAGATTGACCATGAGATTTACAGGTGCTGTTAAAAACAGTGGATAAATAGATCTACAGAGCGAGCAAGCAGAGGGTCATCTACACGAGAAAGGTAGGAAGGATCAGCTAAGACTCGCATTTGGTTCAAAAGGGAGCAATAATTTGTCAAGGGAGCTGGAATACTTTACTTCTTTTTGAGTAAAAATATATGATTACAAGAAGATGCCCTGTTATAGACTCAATTATGATACGTTACTAACTAATATGCTCAGACTTATTTTTGACCCACTTAATAAGAATATGCTTAGACCGTTATTTTACCATAGAGTACTGTAAAACTAGCATTCACTCTGATTTATACTTTTTAACTTGATTGAATGGTTGAGGTACATACTACAACAAGAAATTCCCTTGGCAGAAAACAAATAACTTGCCACTTTCACTAAAACTATTGCAAATTGGTTAATCACATCGACCTTTTTGATGTTCCGTTGACAAAACATTAGTCATAAACCATGTGAGTTCTGCCCACCTGGTACAGGCTTCTCAAACAAATATGGTTTTAGTCTTTTAGAAGCAAAGTTTCATTTAAGTTTATTTTATATATCAGCAAAGCAAAGTATTAATCAGTAACTTATGCAATAAACGTAAACGGCAGTCAAAGCACATAAAAGGTCTACTCGGGTCAATATATCAGTAATTTATTATGCGATGATCGGCCAGACAATATATCTCCACAATCAATTTCATTTTCACACTTAAGTTAACTTATACTAATACAGATCTCTGTTTTTACCACTAATATTTGACTAAAATTTCTCAAAAGTAGTAAATCAGAAGTTTAAGTTCATCAAGCTAACAAAACTCATAATCCACAATACAATCTCGTATACTTGACGATTTTAATCAAATAACTACCTTCGAATCTACTAAACACATAATCTAATACAATCTCGTAAACTTGACGATTATAATCAAACATCTACCTTCTAAATTTCTCAAAATTCAAAAGTATAACTTCATGATTAACCTAATTGTGCTATCCATATCCGACAATCTAATGTCTCGTAAACAAGTAAAATGTAAACTAACATGTTACAAGCTAGCAATCCCTAATTTAAACCTAACACGTTACAAGCCCTAATTTAAACCTAACAATCAATTTTATGAGCATAACAAGCACTGAAGTTAGATGAATCTCTAACGTAACACAACTGAGGAGCTTGATTTCGTCTGTTAATCCAACCAAGTCTATCGTTTAAAATCCGTAACACAAATTGAGCTTGATTTCAACCGAACGATGAGAGCTTGATTCTAACCGAGCGATGAGAGCTTGATTTCAACCGAGCAATGAGAGCTTGATAAATTTACATGGTGGATCTGATGTGATGTTTGCGATGGATATGATGTGGTGTTTGAGAGTTAATACGTATAGAATCTGTTTATGAAAGGGGGAATTTATTTGAACAAAAGGGGATCTGGTGTTATTTTTCTAAGTTATTTGCATAAGTATAAAAAATGTGGTTTTTTTTGCTTTTAAGTTTTAGTATTTTAAAGCATCACGCGTTGCATTTTCCAATTATTATAACTTTGTGAACTCTTTTTTCTTCGTAATTTGTTATACAATCAACTTTTTTCTTTGAATACGAATTAGTAGACAAATAAGAGTTTTAAACATTTAAGCAGGATCTTCTCATCTTACGATTCTGTTCCTAAAAAGACTAAAACGATCCATAGTATGATCGCGATCTTAATAGCCTTGGCGGCACTGGTAGCTTGATATTGTATTTATAAGCTAGTGCATATAACGGAGGAATGTCATTCTTTGATTGTGTGTAGCATAGATAACAGTCGAAGGATAAAAGATTAAAGAATATCCAAATTACACCACTCTAATAAGAGTTACTCAGTTTTATTTATTGTTAGGTTGTTTGTCTAGCACTTTTCCATTAACATCAACACCATTTGTATCGAAGCCTCTGTAGAATTCCGAGGGCACAGGTGATACAATTTTTTCATCTCTCCTTAGACAAAAACAATGTTTACTTATGCAAAAGGGAATCCCAAATACTTTAGCACAATACGATATGCAATCTAAGAAACGACGACAACGTGGATATGTATCTTGTGAATGTGCATGGAAGTTCATCAGACCTGTAACAAAAGTTTACAAGAATCATATTTATTTACTTGTTATATATACACAAATATAACAGGACTTAAAGAAGTATCGAGTGATAAATGACTTGAATACTAATAGAAAGAAGTGTTCACCTGAAATAAGAAGGAAAATGACGACAATGAATGTTGCCTTCATTCTTAACATACGATCCTTAATTTGGCAATTAGATTGAAATTTATATGACAAATTAACATACGACAAATTAAAACTGCCTCTTGAATGTTTTGTTATTTAGATTGAAATTTATATGACAAATTAACATACGATCCTTAATTTGGCAATTAAGGCTAGTATTGTAACCACACATTTGAATTGTAGAAACGTTGATTTCTTTTTTTTCTTTGAAATGTATTTTTTTCGTTATATATTAGTAGTAGAGTTAGCAACAAGTTAGAAATGACAAAGACCTTAAACAACAATAATGTCGATCAAAGCGGTGCAAAATACAGTAAATTTTTTGGAGTTGTATACAAATACTTATGCTCATTTCACGACAACATGTTAAGTGTTCGAACTTACGGATTAGTGTTATATCACGTGTGATATATCAAACGAGTTTTAATATCATTCTTTTTTCTATTTTCACTAGGTTATATGAATAATCTATATTTGTTTAGAGGTTCAAATATATAGGGTATGTTTGGCAGTTGGCATCAAAGATTATGGGAAAATTATGATTATTTTTTTGAAAAAAATAATTAGCTATTTAAAATATAAGCTTTGTTTGGCAAAGGAGCTTATATGAAATTAAAAAAAAATTCCATAATCTCTAAAACTCCAATGCCACTTCATGTAGCTTATAATAATTAATAATCTCTTTTCATAATCTTCATCTCCATCTACATCGATCGGTTTCAGGGTTTGAGCAATAGTTACTTTTGCCAAACATACTCGTAATGTGTGATACATGGTTTGAAAGCTAAATATATGTATTTTTAATGCAAAAAATGGTAAATCTTTTAAAGTTCTATACAAATTTTTATGCTTATTTTACTACAACATGTTGAGTGTTTGAACTTACAGATTAGTGTTATATTACATTTGACACATCAAGCGAGTTTGACTTTCAAAAAACATTCTTCTATTTTCTCCAACTTCTGTTAGTTAATTGTATTGATTTGAAGGTTTAAAAATTAAGTGTGATGTATAGTTGGAAAGCTAAATGCCAAAAATGATGAATATTTTAGAGTTTTACACAAATACTTATGCTCGTTATACGACAACATGTTGAGTACTTGAACTTATTGTTGAAACATATAAAGTATTAATGGACATTAACGACAGTTAAGTCTGTCACAAAACCATTGCTAATGAACCGTTACAATTGTAAAGACGCACTTAATCATTTTTTCGGTGGTTATTTACGTTAAAAGGGTGTCACTATGCGAGCCATCGTGACTGTTCTGTTCGTGTCAGTTAGCGACGGTTTTTCTGTTGCTAATTGCACCTTTTTGTGAACCAATGTGACCATTCGAAGAGTCACGAGTCTCCCTATAAATAGAGACATGATTCCAACGTTTTCATTATCAAATACATAGAAAATACTCTCCAAATCCATCATTAAGCTATATTAGATTCGATAGATTCACGTTTTTCTTGAATTGATTGTTGTATCCTCAAAACAGACGTTGTACAGACGAAATTCTGTTTTAGGACATTGCGATTTGCAAGCCTTAATCACGTTTATTATAATCTTTAATATTGTTGTAATATTAATTTCAACAATCTAAAACATAATTTTTCAAGATGGATCAAACCATACTGAAATCTCATGTTAAAAACCTTAAAAGTTTAAACGGTCCGATTTTCGTCGTTGGCAACAAAAGATGTTGTTTTACTTGACATCAATGCATGTGTCATATGTTCTCACGGATTATGAACCAACAGATCCGTATTTAGTGGATGGAGAAAATGTTTCTACTAAGGCACAAATGGCAGACTATGAAAAGGCCGTCTCTCAATGGAATCATAATGAATATAATTGCAGAAATTATATTCTGAATGCTTTGGATGATTCTCTATATGATATTTATTCAACCTTTGCAACTGCAAGGTAAATTTGGGAATCATTAGAAAAGAAATACAAGACTCAAGTTGCATTATCTGAGAAATTTGTTGTTGGAAATTACTAAATTTCAAGATGAATGATGCAAAACCTGTTGTAAAACAAGTGGAAGAACTCCATATCATTGTCCATGAAATGCAAGTAGAAGGCATGGGTATAACTCTAACTTTCTTGTTGGTTCTATTATTGAAAAATTACCCCAATCCTGTAAAAAAATTAAGTTATATCTTAAACACTTGACTGATGATATGAGTTTTTGAGCAACTTGTTCTCAAAATTCGTGTTGAGGAAGATAACAAGATGAATGAAAGGCTGATGCAAATTCAATAGAACAAAATGCAAACATGGTTGGAGAAAACTCTTCCAAAACAAAGTCTAACCACAAAAACAAAGGCAAAAATGGTGGTGGTTCTGGACAGAAACATTCTAAGGATGGAAAGAAGGACTACACCCAACAAAATAAATACAACTTTAAGAAAGTCTTTCATTATTAGGTCTGTGGGAAACCTGGGCACAAAGCTAAGGATTGTCGCCACAAGAAAGAGCATGGAGGCGGAAATTCTGGAGGAAATTTCAATCAAGCAAACCATGTGGAATCTCCAAAAGAGTTTGCTGGAGTTATTGAATCCTTCTTAACTACTAATGTTGTTTATTGGTGGTTTGACACATGTGCCACAAACCACATTGTAATTCAAGAAGGATGATTGTATCTTATCAAAAGGTGAATGAACCAGAACCAATGTTCAGGGGGAACGGAACCGCTTCAAATATTGAAGGAAAAGGTAAAGTCATACTAAAGCTGACTTCTGGAAAGGATCTTGTACTCTTAAACGTGTTGTATGTGCCAAACATCACCAAGAATCGGATCTATGGCCCTACTCTTAGTAATAAAGGATTTAAAGTTGTATTTGAATTAGACAAATATGTAATCACTAAAGATGGTGTGTATGTTGGAAAGGGTTACCTCGATGAGGGACTCTTTAAACTAAGTATTGTAACTGATGACAATGTTATTAATAATAAAAACGCGGGCACTAGCACCGCTTCAGTGTACATGATTGATCCTTCTTTCTTATGTCATTCTAGATTAGGCCATGTTAATTTCGTTCCTTGCAAAGAATGATAAACTTAGGCATGTTGCCTCAATGTTCTAAGGATAAAATATCTAAGTGTAAGATCTGTGTAGAATCTAAATTCACAAGTCATTCACATAAATCTGTAGAAAAATCAAATGAAATACTTGGTTTAATACATACCGATTTATGTGATTTCAAAGCAACTCCATCAATAGGAGGAAAGAATTATTATATTACTTTCATTGATGATTGCAGTAAATTTTGTTATGTGTACTTAATAAATACCAAATATGAAGCTTTGAATATGTTTGAGACATATAAAGCAGAAGTTGAAAATCAACTAGACAAAAAGATCAAAATTCTAAGGTCTGATAGAGGAGGAGAATATGAATCGAATGACTTTGCTGAATTTTGTTCTACATTTGGTATTGTACATCAAACAACAGCCCCATACACTCCACAACAAAATGAAGTGGCTGAACGTAAGAATAGAACATTGAAAAATATGATTAATTCAATGTTAATTACTTCAGGGGTTCCTCACATTCTTTGGGGTGAAGCATGTCTTGTCGCAAACACAATATTAAATAAAATTTCTCAAAACAAGGGTGACAAATCTCCATATCAATTATGGAAGGGAAAGCATCTTATAAAAGGATGAAAGTGTAGGTTAGTTTGGCAAAGGTTAAAATACCTTTACCAAAGAGAACCAAACTTGGACCAAAAATGGTTGACTATGTTTATCTAGGTCCAGCGAAAAATAGTGCTGCTTATAGGTTCTTGGTTTACAAATCCAATGTAGAGGACATAAGCAACAACACAATTATTGAATCTGCCAAAGTAGAATTCTTTGAAAATACATTTCCTTATAAGGATAAAGATAAAAAAATCTAAAATCTAAGGAAATAGTATTAGATGATGAGTTGTCTCAAGATCAAAGAGACAATACCTCTAAGGTTCCACAAGAGAATGTCAAACCTAGAAGAAGTAAGCATGCAAAAGTCAATAAAGACTTTGGACCTGATTATATGACATATATTGTTAATGAAGAACCACAAACATATAAGGTTGCTATGGAATCATCAGAAGCACCTTATTGGAAAGAGGATATTCATAGTGAAATAGACTTAATTGTACATAACAATACATGGAAATTGGTTGATCGATATTCAGGATATAAACGAATAGGCCATAAGTGGATCTTCAAAAAGAAATTAAGACCTGATGATACCATAGAGAAGTATAAGGCTCGTTTAGTAGCCAAAGGATACCGTCAAAAAGAAGGTCAAGATTTCTTTGATACTTATTTACCAGTTACAAGGATAACCTCTATAAGAACATTAATTGCAATAGCAGCAATTCACAACCTGATTATACATCAAATGGATATGAAGACTGTGTTCTTAAATGTTGAATTAGATGAAGAAATCTATATGTAACAACCCGAGGGGATTGTTGTCAAAGGTCAAGAGCATAAGGTTTGTAAATTGATTAAATCTCTTTACGGCCTTTAACAACCTCCAAAGCAATGGCATGAAAAGTTTGATAACACTGTCTTATCAAATGGATTTCAAATAAACGAATGTGATAAATGTGTTTATATTAAACAATACAAAAATGCATTTGTCATTATTTGTTTATACATAGATGATATGCTAATTATGGGAACAAATACGAATGCTATCAACCAAGCTAAGAAAATGTTTCATTCTTCATTTGATATGAAAGACATAGGAGAAGCTGATGTCATTCTTAGTATTAGAATTCAAAATAATTCCAATGAATACATCCTTACCCAATCTCATTACACTGAGAAGACCTTTAAGAAATTTGGGCACTATGATGATAGACCAGTTGTAACTCCCTTTGATCCTAAGGTTCAACTAAAGAAGAACAAAGGACAAAGTGTATCTTAGTCACAATATATACAAGTTCTAGGAAGCTTGAGGTATATAATGAATTGTACAAGACCAGATTTGGAATATAGTGTAAGTTGACTTAGTCGATACTCACACGACCCTAGTAGAGATCATTGGGATGCACTAGTTAGGGTACTTCAATATCTTAAGCATACAATGGCTTATGGGTTACATTACACTAAATATCCTCATGTACTAGAAGGATTCTATGATGCCAATTGGATTTCCAACCATAATGAAGGCAAGTCCATAAGTGGCTATGTATTTATACTTGGAGGGGCTGTTGTATCATGGAAATCATCTAAACAAACTGTGAATACCAGATCAACTATGGAAATAGAATTTGTAGCTTTAGAAAAAGCCGGTGAAGAAGCTGAATGGCTTAGAAGCTTTCTAGAGGGTATTCCTTTGTGGCCAAAACTTATGACTGATGTATGTATACATTGTGATAGTATGTCTGCTCTTACTAGAGCAAAGAATCACATTTATAACGGCAAGTCAAGACATATAAGACGACGTCACAATATGATAAAGGACTTGTTAAGAAATGGAATCATTTCCATCGACTATGTAAAGTCAAAGGAAAATATAGTTGATCCTTTGACAAAAGGCCTTTGTAGAGAACAAGTCGTATTTACATCGAGGGGCATGGGATTAAAGCCAACACAATGAGTGACTACTCGGCGGAAACCTAACCTAGCAAAATTAGAGATCCTATGGTCTAGGTTCAATAGGAAAACTAGTTGAGTGAAGCTCAAAAAGCACTAACACACAAGTATGCCCATTCCTAAGATGAATTTTGTGTGTTTATCCATTGATGGTTAAGGGCTGAATTTTAATTCTTAATAATGTTAATGGCTTTTACCGCGGAATACTACAAAATATTTTTGATAGGCATTACTTATACGAGATTGATGTGTGGTCGTATCTTTGGGAACCAGATGGCTAAGTTCTTTAAAATTCTCATGAATAAGGATATGTTCACGACCAAAATGAACACAACGGTAAGAATCTGTTATTGCATAGATATGATATGTGTAATACTCGTTGTCTCGATTTACTATATGTTGGGTTCAGTTCTTGAGCCCTTTAGTCTTTTAGTAGATTTAAACATAAAATCCCCTAAGTGTTTCTCAAGCTTAAGTCTTTTAGCTTGAGTCGCTCAAGCTTCTTCAGCGTCAGCTCTTAAGGTCCTTAGAAGATTGGGAAGTATCTTTACTTCAGTTTATGCAGCGGTATAGAAACTGAAGAAGGCCCTTGGTTGGAGCTTCAGTTCAGCTTGGTTGACAATTCCAAACTGAACGTTGTCTATATCCTTAACAGAAGCTGAAACGTGTTATTTCACTTCTAGAAGGTTTACAAGGCGGGAAAAAGATTGCTTTATGTCAAAAAGAATAAAGCAATCTCCTTGGGAAATGTTACATCTAAAGTTGGTACAAAAGTACATCAACTTTCCTTAAAGGACTGTACTTGGTACTATAAAGCATATGTACATTAAATGGTAGCTCAACCACCCATTTAATGCTTGACATGTGTATTAGGTTAATTTGTAAACCCCAATCCCTTTGCCTATAAAAGGAAAGGGATTCCCAGAGTAAATGTTATCTCTTCCAATTAATGTGATACACATTGAAGAGTTCATTTATCTCTCAAACAAACTGACTCGTACTACTGAAAGCTGAAGCTTCAGTTTAGTTATAACAAGTTTGTTTTCTTATTTCTCATAACTTTGGTTAGAGAATAAGTTCGAAGGAGATAACACCACAATTGTCATTCAACCACCTTGCTATTTCGCAAGCAAGGTGTGTCATAGATTCTTTATTTGATTCTAATAAAAGTCAATACGTTGAAAAGTACTTGTGTGTGTTTTAAACTTGTTCTTTATATTGCTTATATATATTTGTTTAAAACTCACTTCGTTGCTATGGAATGTGATTAGTCTAATTTGATAAACTTTATATCACATTCCTAGGGACCAACAATTGGTATCAGATCCTTCTGGTTTATAAAATCTCGTAAAAAAAGGTCATATATAAAGGCTTAAAGATTTTTAAAATCAAGATCTATCTTAATTGGCAGCAGTAAAGGTACCACAGACTCTTGAATATAGGGGTGGCCAGCTAAATGTCGCTCCTATACTAGAGGTGGAAAATTTCACCAACTAGAAAAAGAGGTTCATGTGCCACATTATTGGTATTGTATCTCAATTTGAAAATATCATCAAAAACGGTCCTTTTATCCCCATGACAGTTGGTCAAAAAAAGCCAGAGAATCAATGGACTGGAGATGAGAGAAAGACTGCTAACTTAGATCAGCGACTCAAAAGTCTTATCATGTCTGTTCTTCTAGATGGCCAAATAAATTCTGTCATAAACTACTTAACAGCTAAATCAACATGGGATGACCTGATACTGTATCATGAGGGCCCTTCTGTTGTGAAAGAAATTAGGTTCACGGACCTGAAATTGTGCTATAACACCTTCAAATTCAAAGAAGGTGAATCTCTAACACAAACTTTCACCAGATACAAAGCTTTGTAAAGCTTTGATGAAATGAAATTAGTAATGAATGTCTTAAACTTTCAAAGCTTGAAATAAATACTGGTTTTATAAATGGGTTACCAAAGAAGTGGCTAAGTTTCTGCAAAGTCTCAGAAACACAAATCATGTGAAAGATTCTGAGCTTGCTTCTCTATTTGGTAAACTCAAATATGAAGAAAACCTAATAGACATTATTTATGAGTCTGAAAAGAGCAAATCTCTTGTCTCTGCAACACCTTTGTCAACTGCTTTCCTCACTACCTCTATTGTCCAGGACTTTCAAGATAGTCCTGATGATGAAGATGATACAAGAAGCAGTCATGAGTATCTAAATGACTTAGAGGAAGAATACCAAGCAAGAGCTCTTTTAGCCAAATCTAAAAGGTTTTTTAAAAAGGGTACTCAAAGGTTTAGCAATGCAAAATTAACTGACCAAACTAAATGCCACAAATGTGGTAAGAAGGGTCATTTTGCAAGAGATTGTTGGTCAAAGACATCAGTTCCTTCATATCAGTCACCTTTTTAACCAAAGCTTCTCCATTCATCTGAGCACAAACGAACCTAGCGTACCAAATACTTTGGAAAGCCAAATAAAACAAAGACAAGGCTAAACTAGCCCTCCTCATTCCAGTTCTTCAGCTCCCTTCCATCCTTAGACAAAAACAAAGTCTATTTGCTTAAACGTATGGATTGGGATTAAGAAGAATGTCATCTGAGAAATGAAGTAACTGAAGTTAAAGCTCTATGGGCACTTACCGATGAAGAAAGAGTATCCGTTGGCAAAGAAAGGCCAACAATGTTGAATGGTTCAAGATTTCTATACAAAGGTACACACTCTTCTGAAATGGAAAAGATAATAATGATAAGAAAATCATTTCTAGATAAGTTTGTTATATGATTTAAACTATGTTTGAATAAGATAAAAAGACATCTTCTTTCAAAACATAGAAATCTTGTTCAAGAACTGAATAATATGTAAAAGAACAGTTTTGGTATTAAAACAAGCAAAACTTGATCTTCTTACCATGCAACATGTAAACACTGAGATTCTCAAAGAGAATCAAAACTTAAGACTTGAACTGAAAGAGCTAACATCTATTACAGAAACATGGCTAAACAGTTCTACTAAAGTTAATCAGTGTATCAATGAACAAATACCCACTCAAAAGAAGAAAATTCTGAGAATTGACCAACTCACTGAAGATACCTCTAGTTTTGGGTCTAAATACCCGGTATTCATAAAACCTTCAGCAGATAACTCAGATATGTCTATTACTAGTAGTAATATACCTAAGTCATCTGAAACTGAAGATTTTACTCTACATACTGGTGAGATACCTTCAAATGAGTCACAAAGAAACACAACTGATCCTTCAGTTGTTGTCTCTGACTCTTCAGCAACTGATTATGATTCAGCTGATGAATCTTCAGTCTGTAGCACTCCTCTTCTTTCAGTAAAGAAGTTGGATGGTGTTGAACCTGTTTCTGGACCAAAGAATAACAAATCAATTTTGAAGTCAAAATCCACATTCAAAGCTAAAACTTTAAAAGGTATTACAATAAACGAACCATCCTCAGCTCCTGCTAGAGGCAAAATTTCTTTAGCTTCTAAGACTAATTCAGCTCCTGCTGGTAAGTTAAAGAATGTGAAAATGGAAGATGATCCTCCTTTGGCTATTGTAATGAAAGAACTTAATGAACTAAAATTACAAATCAGCAAGAAAAAGTCATCTTACTCCATAAACAAAAATGCTCAACAGGTTCCTCCTAATGCACTTCAAAACAAATACAAAACTCAATTCAAAATGAATTGTGAACTTTGTGGACAAAACAATCATCTCTCTAAGAATTGTTATGAAGTTTTGTTTTGTAAAAAATGCAAAAGAACTAATCACAGAACCTGTGATCATGCTGAATTTATGTCCTCCATGAATGCAAATCAGCATCATACTGGTCAAGGTGAATCTTCCTCAAGATCCAGACCTTCAAGGCCTTCAGTATCTTTTCCTTCCTGCATAAGACTGTGGATATAATGAACATCATTCTAATTAATAGTTTTTATACTATCCACTTGTGAAAATATATGGAAGCCTATGATCAGACCACGCATGTCATAACAAGATTATTTCTCTATGAAGAGGAATCAATCTAGAAACCTCAACATGTCGCAAGGAACGTGAAACAATGGTAGCCATATGTTCATAACTACATCAGATCACAATGGCATTGGATGGGTTTAAGGAATAAGATAAACTCTCAACTAAGAATAAATCCTCAAGTGCTTTAAGATCAAATACTCCCACTAAGAAGTGGGTTTCTAGGCAAAACTAACCATCCTAATCCAATTTTTGCAATACAACATATCGTTTTTGGGACAATGGTCATTCAAAACATATAAAAATATCAATGTTTACCTGTACAAATTTTGGAAGAATCAAGACCTGAAGAAATGTATGAACTAACTCCTCATACACTTCCAAAGGTTATGGTTATGGTATAGTTTTCAAATGGAAAGAAAATGTTCCACAGCTTAAACACTGAAATGCTTTTAACAACTGAGAATTCTTTATAAAATCTTATGAAAAAAAATCCACTGTTATTAAAGCAGAAATCTCACCTGACCAATATGGTCAAACTGATCAAAACTGATCATCCGTTTCAAACTGATGAACTCATCAAATGATGATAAGTTTGAACAAAAAAACACACCAATGAAAACTAATTCATTGATAACCTCACAAAACTGAAGATGTTTAGATCTCTGAACTCTTATCCTCTCCAAATGGAAGATACTTTAGCACATGATCCAGTTCAAATTCCTTTCAATAAAAGAGGAACTTGTCATTGTTATCATTGGCCAGTAATGCTTGATTTAATCATCAATTGCATAAGGGCATAAATTATGATAAAATCCTGCTCCAGTTGCAAGACTTGAAGCAATCCGGATCTTTCTTGCCTTTGCCACATACATAAACTTCATACTTTATCAAATGAATGTCAATAGCACATTCTTCAATGATAAACCAAAAGAAGAAGTATATGTCAAACAACTTCCAAGTCTTAAGATAGAGTGAAAATTCCATCACCATGTCTGCAAAATTGATAAACCCCTTTGGAGCTCAAACTCTTTCAAAAGCATGGTAATGAACTCTCTTAACCTATCCTTACTGCACACATCTTTGTAAAGATTGATAGACAAAACATTGTTTTATCTACAAAACTCAAACAAATGTGATTTGGTACAACTTCTTGTTGATGATACTATCCTTTAGATCACCAGCACAAAGAATTGTACAAACAATTTGAGAAATTGTTGACTCAAAAATAAGAAATAAGCATGAGAGTGTCCTTACCTACTTCCTCAAATTTCAGATCAAAATCGTAAAAAGGGCATTTTAATCAACAGAAAAAGATGTCAATGAACTGCTAAGAATGTATGAACAAAAATGGTTCATCATTAGAATCCTCCAACTTATGCCCCCCCTAACATGTTAAGACCTGATCTCAACCGCAAAGCTGTAAATGAGTCTCAGTATAAAGGTATAAGTGGACCACTAATGAACCTAGCTGTAAGCAGACCTAACATTTAATTCTCAACTGCTATATACAAGACATCAAGCAAACATAAGGAATCCCACCTTATTTCTGTCGAAAAATTTAAGGTTCCTAAATGGAATTTTTTTCTCCGTTCTTGTCCTTTATATCCAAAAAGCCTCAGGTCTTGACCTAAAAGGATAATTTAGTGGACAATCTGGATTCAAACAAGAACAGTAAAAACTTTTCATATGATTGTTAGTTCTTAAGGCAAGCTTGTTTGCTGAAGTGCACATAAGCAGCAATCAGAGCTATGTTCTCAACTAAAGCTAAAGATATAGCTGCTACTGGATGTTATGGTATCATAATATGGATAAAGAGTCAACTCACTGACTATGATATCATATATGAAAAGTTACCCATAACAATCCAATTCTACACTTCAAAAAATAAAGCTTAGTAATGTCAGATCAAAAAATCATACTCTCAAACGGGACAATGAATTCCAGCTCATCCACTCAATATCAACCTTGCTGATATCTTCACCAACCCTAGATGACCAACTTTCAAAAGAATTGATTGTTTAACAGGTATGCTGAACATTGATTCAAAACCTAAGCTTCAGTACTAACTGAAGCTTCAGTGCTTTCATCTAAAACTGAACAAATTTTCATATATTAAGCGTCAGTTCAGTTTTTACATACAACCTTTAGCTTGTTTAAGTGAAGTAACTGAGCAAGTACATATGTCTCATTCATAGATTTACATGAGCATGTGTGGTTTTGTTGCTTGCTAAAGCACTCATATTGTCAATTCAAGAAACTGAACAAAACTGATCATTTTCCTTTAGTTTTTTTAAAAGTATTTTTTTATAAAAATGATTTTATCTAAGTCTTCAGCTGTCTCTCGAGTGAAGTAACTGAGCAATCACATTTGTCTCATTCCTGGATTTGCATGAGCACTTGTAATTTTGTCGCCTTCAAGCATGTGTACAAGTGATCAATTCATAATATTTGAATTACATTTTTCATCCTAAATCAAAGTGCAACTCATTTGAGCTCAATGTACAAGCCAATAAAGCATAGAATTCAAACTAGCTCATTTCCCTCCAAAATATTAAGGATTTCAGACCACCTCTTTAGCATTAATTACAAGCACTCAATACACAATATTTAAACACTTTTCCCTCTCTAATCTCAGCTCCTACACTAACCCTAAACCCTAATCCTAAACCCGAAAACCCTAGCAAACCCGATACCACTTAAACTAGTTCATAATTATAGTTTAAGAATCTGATCCGTGATAAAACATAGCTCTAGGAAAAATCAATAGGCTTTGAGTATTAAGAAAAAATACTAGGTTTTAGCCTTATGTCTTGTGATAATTTTTCCGGTTGACTCGACCCGATTCGATGTCGGATGAATTAGTTATAGCCGAAATGGAAAAAGTACGTAGATCCTGCACACCTGTAGTAAATGGCTGTTATCTCTAAAATTTTGTATAGTAACACCTAAATATGTAATACTAAAAGTTGTAGAGGACTCAAATATCTAACCATGCTCTCTAGTTTGAGCTTCATTGGAGTTACGGTTTGTAAATGGCAACCAATTTACCGGGACTGGTGTTGGGTGTCCAAAAACAGTCATGTATAAACTAAATAAACACCTCAAGCTCCTCCATTACTCACCACCACCTTCATCACCATGACCTCACCACCACATCACCATCACTCCAGCACCTTACAAGCACCTCCATCACCACCTTGTCATCCAACTTGGCCACCAAGTCTCCAAAACCCCTAGTCATCCCCCTAACTTCACCATCTTCTTCCACCTTGCTAAGCTACACCTCCATAGCTCTCATGACTCACCCTAGCTACTCCTTGGTCACTACTCTTTAGCCCTTGGCCACCATACCAAGTTTACTTGGCCACTACTCTTCTAAACTTGGTCCCTAAGTGTTCTACAACACTATATATACACGCATACATGTACACTTTCAAACACACCTCAAAAACTCATCACCACTCAAATGGAGTTCTAAATTAGACCAAATAGGATCAAGAGAAGTCCTTAAGATCAGAATTGAAGCCAAGAATCAAGAGAAAGAAGCCATTGAAGTCGTTTCTAGGCATACGAACCCAAAAACCCCATTTCTACCCATTTTAGTTCAAGTAAGCTCAAAATCTTGTTCAATAAGCTCATAATCTATTTTAGAATGTTCATAATATTCTTAAGATCATATATAAACTCTTGTTTGATCCCTTGAACCACAAACCCATGCGTTTTTTATTAAAACCCTAAAAACGACCCGTTTTGATTTTCTAGCTAACGAATCCTTTTTCTAAACTTTTGTTACGTTAGAACATCTTATTTTTGCTTATTCTAATAAGCTATAACCTGCAAATATCATTTGGAACCCTAAAATAAGCTTACATGGCTTTTTGGACTTGATTTGCAAATATTTTCATGCATAGGGGTATATATCGTAACTTTCTGAAATTTATAACTAAAGGGGCTGAAAATGTCATTTTTCTAAAGTTATAACTATAAGGACCTATCTTGCCAAGTTCTAAAGTTAAAGGTTTAAATTATATATACTTTATATATAAAGGACTAAACTTGTAAAAGTTTATAAACCAAGGGTATATATTGCCAATTTTGCAAACTTAAAAATATAAAATATAATATTTTTATATAAATTATAAAAATATATATTAATATTATAAAACTCAATTTTGTTAAAACCCGACACATTTATCGTTATTAATCAACGATCGACGCATTATAAATCAATTACGTTATATATTTAACGTAACTTATCATCGACTAACTTTTGAAGAAACTTAACATCTTATCGTATCACGTTACTAGGGAATTTCATGTGAGGGGTTCCATTTGAGTATTTGTTTTGACGAGTTTGCTGGGTTTACGATTTAAAGTGCCCTGACTCCTCAAACGATACTACATGGCCTCTGGATTATGATAGCCCGAACAGTGATACAATATTTCCATAAATTAATAAATCAAAGTAATACATTAAACTTTATGAAGTTTTGAAACATAAACAATCACACTAAGACTTGACATATTACCCTAGGTTGCGTGACGAAGCTGTTTTCTTTCACTTGATATACTGAACTTCCCCGTTCGGGTAGATAACATCGTACTACCATACGGACGCATTTCACTTGATATACTTTTGCCATCAATCAGATTTCCCCTGTTAAGGTGAGTTCATAGCCTCGCATTTTAAATCTTTTGAATACTTTATAAACCCGCGAGGGGGATACATGCTTAAACCATGAATGCAAGTGTTTTTCCAACTTTATGCTATCCAGATATATTATTGCCTAAGTACCTTCCACTGCCAATATTTCTTAATCATAAACCATTAGTCACTTGCGAGTGAACGCGAATATTGTGGATAGATCTATCGGGGTGTGACGACTCCCGTTGGTGTGCCTATACTTTTGGTACCAATAGCACTATATTTGACTTAATGGGTAACCTTGGCAAGTTACCTTTCCACGGGGACATTTGTTCCTCAACCAATGTCACTACGGTGATTTCCATGTTAACGTATTGATGTCATGAGCTTAGGGCAATAATACTGTTTTCTATGATAATTGTATGTGTTGCAATTATTACCACCTATGATAACTTGTATTCGATTATTTCCATGATAATTGTAAATGCAATTACAATTATTACAAACTATGGGTGTATAACAACGTAACCCACTATTGAACTTATACTCAACTATTATAACTGAAAACCTATGAATTTCACTCAACCTTTGTGTTGACCCTTTTAGCATGTTTATCTCAGGTAATTGAGCAACCTATGGCACGGAGTGGCATTGGACTTGAGGACGTCCAAACTTGTTATCATTCAAACTTTATGTTTTCTTCTGGATTTTGGGATCTCCTTTGTAAAACTTTGATATGATATTGAATGATAACTAAATTTTCTAAAACGTCTCTTTATGAGTCATTTTCTATGATTATGTCTGTTGATCCATGAAGTAATACCCCAGATTAGCTTCCGCTGCTATATGTCAAAAATGGGGGTGTTACAGATTGGTATCAGAGCTCATGGTTATAGAGAACAAGGGTAAAACCTAAACTATAACTACTTTTTCCATCCAAAAGTCCTCCGTGCCACTACAATTTCTAGAATAGTAAGAAATTTCCATGGCATATAATACACTACTATTATATTCTATATAAATAAATAACTTATGTTATTTTCCACTAGGTTGTTTCAGAAATATGTCTTCCAATACTCCCGACTATATCTACCCTATTATCGTCCCATCTGATGTCGATGTTGAGGATGCCTTTTCCTCTACACACTCTCCTGACTATATCCCGGCTTCACCGGACTATTTCCCAGCCTCACCGGGAAACACCTCTCCTGATTCTTCAGATGATTTATCTAAGTATCCTCATCTATTTCCAAACATTACTCCATCATCCAACTAAATCTCGGGACGAGATTTCTTTAAGGTTGGGGGACTGTAACAACCCTAAATTTTCATCAATGTAATATCTACTTATTAAATTAAGTACAACCTTTTTCACGGGAAAATTTTTGCTTTATTCCATTATGTAACATAGTTTACATTTCCAAAGTAAACAAGCTCACGCAACTACCTATGCCAATTCTATCTACGTTTGTATCATGTAAACATCCTAATATGTCAAGTCTATGTCCTAATATCATTTTTACCAAATACGTTATCCGTTTAACGTACCATTTACAACGTTATTTCCAAACAAGCATTATCTGTTAACGTTTATATCAAAACCCTAACTATATGTAATATTTACATACAATTCTAATGTACAAGCTTATAAAGCATATGTACAAGTATCATAGCACCACATTTGAATATTCTTCCCTCCTAAACTAAAGTACAACACTTTGAAGCACAATGTACAAATCCATAAAGCATAGAATTCAGACTTTGCCATTTTCCCTCCATTTCTTTAGGAATTTCGTACCACCTCTTTAGCACTAATTACAAGCACTCAATACACAATATTTAAACACTTTTCCCTCTCTAATCTTTGTAATAACTTTATCTTTAGTAAATGTACTATAATGAAAGTTAGAATGAAAGGTTATCAGTTTATGTTGTTCAATATATATAAGTTGTGTAAGAAGAAGTTGTTTTGCTCACTTACAACTGATTTTAACTTAGGCTATTTGTATATTCAAATAGGGGGAGATTGTTGGGTTTAGTTCTTGAGCCCTTTAGTCTTTTAGTAGATTTAAACATAAAATCCCTTAAGTATTACTCAAGCTGAAGTCTTTCAGTTTGAGTTACTAAAGGTTCTTCAATGTCAGCTCTTCAGGTCCTTAGAAGATTGGGAAGTATCTTCACTTCAGTTTATGCAGCGGTACAGAAACTGAAGAAGGTCTTTGAAAAGAGCTTCAGTTCAGCTTGGTTGACAATTCCAAACTGAACATTGTCTATCTCCTTAACAGAAGTTTGAAATGTTTGTTTCACTTCTAGAAGGTTTACAAGGCGGGAAAAAAGATTGCTTTATGTCAAAAAGAATAAAGCAATCTCCTCAGAAAAAGGTGCTTCTAAAGTTGGTATAGAAGTACAACAATTTTTCCTTAAAGGACTGTACCTGGTACTTTAGAGCACGTCTGCATTAAATGGTATCTCAACCACCCATTGGATGCATGACACGAGTACTAGGTTAACTTGTAAACCCTAATCCCTTTGCCTATAAAAGGAAAGGGATTCCTAGAGTAAATGTCATCTTTTCCAATTAATGTGATACACATTGAAGAGTTCATTTATCTCTCAAACAAACTAAACGGTACTACTGAAGCTGAAGCTTCAGTTTATTCATAACTAGTTTGTTTTCTTACTCTTTTAACTTTGTTAGAGTTTAAGTTCGAAGGAGATAAAACCCCTAATTGTCATTCAACCACCTTGTTATTCCGCAAGTAAGGTGTGTCATAGATTCTTTATTTGATTCTAATAAGAACCTATACGTTAAAAAGTACTTCTATGTTTTAAACTTGTTCATTATATTCTTCATATATATATTTGTTTAAAACTCACTTTGTTGCCATGGAATGTGATTAGTTTAACTTGATAAACCTTATATTAGATTCCAAGGGACCAACACTTTCACTATAACGTCTCATTTTCTTTACTTCTTTTTAGATATTTTTTGTCAATGACTATATGTCACTTGGAAAAATTCAATATTTTAACTCCATAAAGTCAAATCTAGGCTATTATCTTCACAATCCACTTTATGGTGCTAATAATACTTAGTGAGCACCGTAACCGTTACTCACATCTACATCATGCCATAAGGCATACTATAACCTCAATTCAAACTTTTATCCTTCAACCTATACTCTTAACGTCGAAAACATAGGTTTCTCCTAAGGTCTCTTCTAGAAGTCGCATTCTAATTTTTATTTCGCCTATCTTATTTTCCTGCGACGTCTAACTAATCTAAGACTCTCATTTTATACTTCTTTAACTCCTCTTATGTTATGCCGAGAACACATAAGCCTACTCATTTATACTTCTTTATTTACACTAAGAAGCATCCCAATCAATTTAAATAAGGAAACATTAACTTATGGTTTGATGATTCACAATTTCTTTATTTAAATGTGTGTTTGGTTGAAGTATATGGGAATGGAGGTATGAGTGTCAAAGGCATACATGATGTTTGTTATAATGTAATGATTGAATGAAACCCATAACACCTATCAAATATGATAGGAGGGTATATGACTCACAATGAATCTATGATACATTCTATCATTTTTCTTTTTAAAATAAAATAATTATTTAACTTTTTTTATCTCTCATACTCAAAAACTACAAATTTAATTCATAATTAGGTCCACCATTATATAATCTTTTTGTTTAAAAAAAATTGGTATTACTTGATTGATACTCTCTCATGTTTGATACCCATTGCACCTAAAACAAACATAACAAATTAATGAATTTTTAGACTTAATGACCCTATTCATTTGTTAGATAAAAGCTATACTACAGTTGATTCACACGTTGCACTAACAAACGCACCCTTAAATGAAGAGGCGTCCATAATCCATTTAAATTAAGGAGATTGTTATAATACTTCCTTAGTTATTCACTTCTTGGACATAAGGACTCCTACTAATTATGTACTCACTTTTTATTTGCTACACTGTTGCAGTATTTACAATTTTTCTACTATTATTTCTTATCTTTAGCAAGTTAACTTATGTATCGCTTTTATAACTTGGATCAAGATTCATGATCTTATTCCCTTATAAGGGCTTTATCCGTTCGTGCTGGTTACGGTTGTCAGTCTCTGTTCTTGGGTTTCTTGAGGGGGACTAGACGGAGGTTACCTTTAACGTGCTTCATTAACTTTAGGCTTTCATGTTGGTTAGCAGTGTCTTTCATTCTGGATCACAGGCTATGTTTTTTTATGGTGTGGTGGCATGACCCAGATGGGGGAGTGTGGGTAGGTGAGTTGATGAGTTAGGTGGCGATGTCTAGGTGGTTTGATGTTTGTCGACTTGGCGTTCTCTCTCGCGTGATGCTGGCTTTTGTGGGGTACTATAGCCAATATCGTGTCGGGAAATGCGATGTGTGGGCACTGTGGATGCGTACTAGGGAATTCTTGGATGGTTTGTGGGTACGGGGGATTGACATGGTGGTACGACAGGTGTTTGGTGGGTAATGTGTCTGAAGGGAGATGCATCGGGTTGGGGTGGCTAGGTGTATTTAAGATATGTGTGGTGGTAGGTTTGTATATAAAAGGTATGAATGGGGTAGATGCCTTTATTTAATAGGTATGTTAGGGTATGGTGGGTGGGTTGGAGGGTTCTGTCAGGGTGGGCTTGGTGACATTATGGTTATTTTAGGGGGGTGTGATGGGGCGAGATGTTTTAGAGGCAGTTTTGATGGATGGGATATTATGGGTGGAGGTAGGGTGAGTGGGATGATGTGATGTAGTGATATGGCTGAGGGTGGATGGGGAGTTGGGTTGTAGTCTAGTTGGTTTTGTGATTTTGTTGGTGGTTTGTTGGGGTGTTGTGTTGCGTGGGTTTGTGTTGCGTGGTGGGGGTGAGATGTTATTATGAGGGTATATGGTGTGTGTGTTTTGGGTGTCTGTTCTCTTTGTAGGGTGTTAGTTATTTTGGGGGGTAGTAGGGTTAGTTGGGGGTGGTTGGTTGTTGGGGTGGGAGTGTTTTTGTGTTGTTGTAAAGTTCTTTAGGTGGGGCGTCTTGTTGTGTAGTGGTGGGTGTCGTGGGGTGGTCGTTAGGTTTGGTTGGTTGTGTGGGGGTTTAGATTTTGTGAGGTGTGTGGTCGTTGGGTTGGTACGTGGTTGTGATTTTTTAGTTTGTTATTTTTTTGGTTGGGTTTCAAATATGAGGGGTTATTGTGTATGTGTTTGTTGGTGTCGGTGGGTGTGTTGGATGTGTAGGTGTTGAGTGGTGGTGATGTTTTGGTGTGGGGTTTTAGTGAGTTGAGGGAGGTTATGAGTGTTGGTGGTGGGGTGTGTGATGTCTATTTTAGTTATTAGTAATTGGTTCTGGAGGGCTGTGAATTGGGTTGGGCTGATTTGTTGCAGTTGTTGTGTGTTTTGATGTGTAGGGTTACTTTGGGTTATGTTGGATTTGGTCTTTGTGCGTCGTTTGGATTTGTTGTGTTTTGTGTAGTTGGTTTTGGTGTTTTGATTGTTTGAGTGGGTATGGGGTGTGGGTTAGGTTTGTAGGTTGGTGTGGTTAGGTAGAGTGTGTGTAGGTTGGTGGTGATGGTTTGTTTGGAGGTGTTTTGTTGTGTGTTTTTTGGTTAGTGGAGTGGTTGTGATATAGTATGGGTTTGTTTATGGTTTTTGATGTGGGGTGTTGATGGATGTTGGTATTGTTTGTTGGGGAGTTGTTTGGTCGTTGTTAGTGGGTTAGAGTGTGGATGGTGTTTGTCTGTGGGGTGTGGGGGTGGTGTGTGTGGGCTGGTGGGTTGGTGTGGGGTTTGTGGTTTGTGGTTTGGTGGGGTTATTTGGTTTGGTTTGGTCGTTTTGTGGGGGGTTTTTGTAGTGGTTGTTGGTGTGTGTTTGTGTTTTTTCTGGTTTTGGTTGTGCGAGTGTTAGGTGTGTTGTGGTTTTAGGTTAGGGTGTTGTCGGTTGGTTGTGGGTTGTTTGGTATTGGTTTTGTGGGTGGTTGTTTGGTTGCTTCGATTTGTTGGGTTGTAGTGGATGTTGTGCGTTATTGGGTGTGTGGTTCGGTTGATTTATTTGTGTTTGGTTGGATTTTTGGGTGACGTGGGTGTGTTTTTGTTCTTGTATCTGGTGTTGTGTTTTGGTGGGTGTTGTTTTGGTTTGAAGTGTTGTGTTGAGGATTCTGTATGTGGTTTGGTGGTATTGGGTTTGATGTTTTAGCTGTGTTGAGGATGTCGTGGTTTGGGGTGTTTGTATTGGTATGTGCTGGAGGTGGTGGTTGTTGTGCTAAGGTTGGGGGTGTTATGTGGTGGGTATGTGTATGTTTAAGTGTTGGTGGCTATTGTTAGGGCGGATGGTGTTAGTGGCGTTAGGTTTTGTGGTTTGTAGGAGGGGATTGGTGTGGTGTTGTGTGGTTGGGTAGTTTTGTTCGTGTGGTTGCGTTTGTGTATGTTTGTTTAAGTGTGTGTATGGTTGGGTTGAGGGTCGTGGTAGGTTAGTTGTTGGTGAATCTTGTATGTGGTGGTGTGTGTGTTGTTGTGTTTTGAGTTCGGTGTGTGGGTGTTTGAATTGGGAGGTGTGTGTTTTTGAGAGGGTGTTTGGTGGGGTTTGTTGTGGGGGTTGTTGTGGTTAGTGGGTGTGTGTTTTGTCGTGTTGTGGTGTGCGGATTTGTTAGTTGGTGTTGTAGGAGTTGGGTGTGTGGAAGTTTTTTAGTCGGGTTGTTGGGTTTTGGGATGTGTGGTTTGCGGTGTAGGTTGTGGGGTGTTGGTGTCAGGTTGTGGTTTGGTTCGTTGTGTGGAGGTTGTTTTGGTGGTTTTTTTTGTCGTGGGTGGTCTGTTTTCTTGCAGTTGTTTGTTTTTGGGTTTGTGTGTTTGTACTTGTGTTGGTGGTTTTGTGGAGGGGTCAGGTGGGTGTTTCGGGGTCTTTTTTTTGTGGTGGGTTTCGTTGGATGGAGGTGGTGTTGAGATGAGGGATTGGAGGTTTTCGGCTCGGTTCAGTGTACGTAGGGTGGTGGGGTAGGTGGATTTGTTGTTTGGGTAGTGGTGGGGGTTTGGAGTGGGGGTTAGGTCGTGGTTTTGGGTGTTTTGTTTGATGGTGTGCTAGTGGGGGGTGTGTGTTGTGCTGCTTAGTGGTTGGTAGACGTTTGGTTGTGGTGGGGTGGGTGTGGTTTATGTGGTCGGTGGGGTTGTTGTGGTTGGTTTGGTCGGGTGTTTTAGGGTTGTTGTTTTGTGGCTTGTGGGGTAATTTGTGGATGGTGGGAGTGTAAGTTATGGTTGTGGTGTGTGTAGTTTTTGCTTTGTTCGGTTGTGATGGTTGGTTATATTGGGTGGGTGAGTGGTGTGGTGTTGGGTGTGTGGTTTGATTTGGTTTGGTTGGTGTGTGTGGGCATCGGTTATGGTGTTGGATTCGATGTGTTTTTGGTTGCGTTGGTGTTGTTGGTAGTAGGGGGGGTGGTGTTGGGGTGGTGTTTTGGAGGTTGGTTGGTGGGTGGGGTTTTGTTGTGGTTTTTGTTTGGTGTTATGGTAGGTTTGTGGTGTTTTGTGTTTGATGTTTGTGTTTGATCATAGGTCGGTTTGTGGGTACTGGTGTTGCCGTAGTGATGGTTTGTTGTTGAATAAGGTTTAGGGTTAGGTTTAGTATATTGGTGTGTGTGTTTAAGGAAACATTAACTTATGGTTTGATGATTCACAATTTCTTTATTTAAATGTGTGTTTGGTTGAAGTATATGGGAATGGAGGTATGAGTGTCAAAGGCATACATGATGTTTGTTATAATGTAATGATTGAATGAAACCCATAACACCTATCAAATATGATAGGAGGGTATATGACTCACAATGAATCTATGATACATTCTATCATTTTTTTTAAAATAAAATAATTATTTAACTTTTTTTATCTCTCATACTCAAAAACTACAAATTTAATTCATAATTAGGCCCACCATTATATAATCTTTTTGTTTAAAAAAAATTGGTATTACTTGAATGAACTCACTCATGTTTGATACCCATGCCCTCAAAAACAAACCAAACATAATTAATGAAATTATCATACTAAATCCCATTCATTATTTATATAAAAGCTATACCTACAGTGATTCCACGTAGCTAACCAAACGCACCCTAAATGAAGAGGCGTCCTAATCCATTTAAATAAGGAGATTGTAAATCATCCTACTTATACACTTCTGACATAATACTCCAACTACTATTACACACTTTTACTTTCAACCTTTTTCATACATTACATTTATCGACCACTATTCTTTCACTTTTTCTCAAGTTACATTTTTTATCGCTTTTAACCTTGGATCCAGATCATTATCATATTCCCTTAAAGGGACTTTAACCGTACCCTTGCGGTACCGTTTACATTCACTTTACACTTTAACAAGCTTGGCCAAGCCGGAGGATACCATTACGTTCATCATTAACATTAGGCTATCCTGAAGGATATCATTACATTTCACTCTGGATCCAAGCTATGTTTAAATTTATGATTCTTACCCCTTTTTTCATTTATGTACTTTTCTAATCATATACTTTTCTATTTCCACTTTTTATTGCATTACGCAATTCTAACTCACACGCTATCATCTTTCATTATATTTTACAATATCCAAATGATACTTGCCAATCTCATATATTACATATTCATCTACATTTCAACATTGCATTAATTATTTTCTTTGTCAATCCCACGTTGACCTCATGATAAATTTTGTACCAATACATCCTTTTAATCCATTAATTTTTTTCACGTATACAAACCTCACATTTTGTTTACTTTAAGACACACCCCTTAATCCATTTTACTCATCATACATCCCTTTCATATATCTACATGATTTTGTTTATTATTTATCATTCATTTAGTGCATTTAGCATCATTAAAGATTGCTAGCATAACTCTTCCTAAACATCATTCATTCACCACATTTATTCGTATTTTGCTATTGCATCATATCATACTATCACATTATACTTTATCATGTTCTATACATGACATGATTTATCATACTTTAACCCTTTATTAGTAATTCATATAAGCATCTACTTTCAATACAATATAATTTTAGCTTAAACAACTTTTTAATAAATCAAGCATTTATTCATTCACTTGCCCCTATTCATATATTTTCATTACGACATATCTAAAATACAATTCCATGCGCTTTACTTACTCAAGCACTTCATAAACTCATACCATCATACACATCTTATATAACTTAGACATTTAAATAACCTACCATAGACCTTACATCACATAAACATATATCCGCATTTAACACTTCTCTAATAAGTGCTTTACATTCTTAGCTGCAACCAAAGATCATCTAGTCTATGGAAAAATACATATATCACTTTACATAATCATTCTATGTCTAAGCGTCATCATAATCAAAGCCACAAGTACTAACTACCTTATAACTAAGGCATTTACTTTCTTTACTACTTTACACTTACAGAAAATGCATCTACAAGTGGTCTAAGTTTAGGAAACCTATCATGAAAACCTAATTCACTTAGACAGAAGCTCTGATACTAAGTTGAAATGCCCCTTTCCTGACTCTAAATTTGATCAAAGATTAAAACTTTTTGCTTAAACGCATGACCAAGAATGACCTCATGTCATTCCTTTATAAACTGATCAAAATACATTACTAATTGACTCTTGAAAGTATCGTTAACCATAAAATAGACTCAATTAGCTTTCCAACTATATAAAGCAAGCATTTTAAATCTTTACGATTTGGTTTTTACGACATGAACAAGATCGACCAAAATTTGGATGGGTATTATACGGCTTTATGCTTCTGGGCATATAGCCGTTGGTTTGCTCAGAACTTTCTGTGACAAGCATACACTTGTATACTCAGAATAATATGGATTTACAGTTTGATCATAATCTTCTGTGACAAGCATACACTTGTATACTCAGAATAATATGGATTTACAGTTTGATCATAATCTTCTGTGACATGCATACACTTGTATGCTCAGAAGCGTATGGCTTTATGCTCCTGTATCAGAAGTTATCCAAAAACAATACTTTACACATTTTCTAGAAAATGACTTCTATAACTCTACTTAACACAAAAACTTCTATAATTCATTAAAATAACATAATACATCATTTTCATAAGTATTTGTGGTGTAAATGACCCATAAACACGTGCTTCACGTGGTTTGCCAAACACTCGTTTTGACCCGTTTACATATACTTTAACACACATCTATAACTAATGACTTTAACCCACTTTAACTTCCACAACCATACTTTTACAACTATAACAAGACTAATATGACATTTTATGCTTTCAAAATACTTTAGCTTGAAACTTAGGGGTTCAACATTGATTTGAGCTCGATAATCTAGTACTAAGCTATGTATTGGTTATAATGTTTTGTGTGTTGGTATGTTTTAGTTAAAAAGTACAAATAAGCATTAAATAAAGGAAAATTTTCTAAAAAGGTCTACTTTTTAAGGGCGTGTGACACTATACTTTAAATATATTTTTTTAAAATAGCTCAAAGCAATTGAGTAACGTCATTTATTATAATATTAAAGTATAATTTTTGGGCAACTTATTATACTTATGGGCAACTTATTGTACTTCTAGGAAACTTATATGTATTTTAATATTATAATAAAATATACGTGTCAACTTTTCTTAAGTTGCCTTAAGGTATTTTAAGATTTTTTTAATAAAAACGCATTCCACTTATAATTTTAGACTTTTTAGAAATTTTCCTTTAAATAAATTATTAAGAAAAACACACGTAATCTAATCTACATAGTTTCATATCATCTCAATATGTATCATTATTACCATTTTGGTACCAAAACGATGTGGCTTTGAGGTTAGCTTGGGTCTCTTGTGAGTGGCTTGGCCCAAACACGATCGTTTAGAGGTAAAACGACGTTGTTGATAGAAATAATGTCTAAAAACGTTATTAATATTTTTCAACCTCTTTACGTTTTGATAATCACAAAATGTAAAAACATTAAATGTAAATGATGAGGTGTAATTTTATACACTTTTTCGGGGTTATTTTACCCTTATAATCATGCAAAAATGTCTTAAATATGTGCTTAATCGTTGATTTTTACATTTTTAGCATTTGGAAGATATTTGGTGGAAATACACGTGATTTGGACTCAATTTGGGAAGAATACGAACATGGTAGCTAACGGGTGTGAAGATTGATGAAAGATTCAAGACCAGAATCTAGAGACGCCGTCTAGACAATCCTGACCGCGTCTGGACTCAAGTGGGACACCGTCTAAATCATGGAGACATCATCTGGATCAGCCTTCAAGTTTGAAGACCCAAAGAAACCCTAGCTTAACGACGGCGTCTGGAAAATAGCGACGTCGTCGCGCCCTGAATTCTATATATACAAACATAATTTTACGTTTTTCATATACACTTTTAATAGAAGGAATTAGGGTTTAGTTTGTGGGAGAACGAGTTGTACCAGATTTTAGGAGTATTTTAGGGTTTCCCAACCCTTCTATACTATCCTTAATTTTTTGATTCATCATAGTGAAGTTCTTTTATCTCTTATCTTTCAATATGTCTTATTGTTTGATATATAATTACGCTTCCTCTATCTTGAACATGCTAGGCTAGATCTTTTAATGTTTTGCTTATGATTGTATGTGAATTGGTATGTAGATCTTAACTGTGTTGCCTCTTGTTGATGTGTGTGCATGTTTAGTCCCTTATCGTAAGATCTTAAGAGACATGATTGCGTAGAAAGTATTCCACCGGTAATAGTCTTTATACTACATTACCCGTGTGTGGATGATCCCTTTTAGGTATTAATACAAACGCGTTTATCTAGACCAGGGGCCTTGTAATAGTCGTCATACTACCTTACTTGTGCGTTGCTCTAGTTAGTTATTTCGTAAACGGCGTTTTCGTGTAATTCGTCATGCATTAGAATAGTACCTACATATACATCACATGTGTGACAAGGCAATAGAGTTAGGAGAAGCTACCAAGGATCATACGTGATTAAGTAAACATTATTCTCTCATCATACGAATTTCCCTAATCTTAATTAGTTTAATTTAGTTTTAATTATTAGTTTAAAACAAACCACCTTTAAACTGGAGATTTTAAATTGCTTTCATAAAACCTAAAAAAACCCAAAAATAATCTTCTCTCAACCTCTAGTTCTTAGCTACATTCAATTAGGACCTTTACTGACGCCTATTCCCCTAGAGAACAATAACAACCCCCGTGTCTTGTCTTTACTACACTACAACGGTTAGGTACACTGCTTAGGGAGTTGTAAAACTTCGTGTAGAAGTCCTACGACGACCGCATCAAGTTTTTGGCGCCGCTGCCGGGGAATAGCAACTAGTTTAGGTTTTGATTTTATTTAGCTTAGATCTACTTACTAGAATCCTTTCAAGTAAGACTTTACTTTCTGTCTAATTAGCTTTCTTGTAGTCTATCTTTTCTTCTTGTCCTTTGTTCGTAAATCTTTTTGTTAACCTTAATGGGAGACAAAAATCCACGCCATACCTTAGGAGATTTTTCTCGACCTAGCTACGAGGGCTATCGAAATACCATTGAAGTCCCCAACGGGAATGATTTGGCACCTCTTCGATCCGACACCATCCGGTTGGTGCAAAACGGATGCTTGTTCCACAGACTTCGTTCCGAGGATCCGAATTAAATCTTAAGGATTTCTTAAAATTTGTAGACTCTATTGACCTTAATGTTAAAACTAGGGAAAGGACGCGTTTGCGTTTGTTTCAATTTTCCCTTCGAGACCAAGCTAGCAATTGGCTTGAGCGTCTCCCCGCAGGATCCATCTCCACTTGGGAGGATCTTACCACTCGTTTCCTTACTCGATTCTTTCCACCGGGAAGGACTTTTAAACTTCAAAATGATATCTTGATAACACCAAGGTGAATCTTTATCCGAAGCATGGACTCGTTTCAAGGGCTTACTCTAAAAAGTCCCTCACCATGGCATCGATCTTTGGCTCCAAATCTAAATCTTCTATGATCATGTCAATCCGATCACAAGGCGAACCATTGACCAAGCGTGCGTGGTGGCAAGCTACATGGACAAAAACGACAAAGAATCATGGGCACTATTAGAGGACCTCGCCCTCTATGACAATGAAAGTTGGAATGACCCAAGAGACTTCGCTAAACCGGTCAACGCTATCTCTATGCCTCATGATGTCCCGAGTGCATCTGACCGTCGTCTCATCGAGCTCAACAATCAAGTCCAACATATGATGAAAGCTCATCTTGCCCAATTAAAACCCGTCCAAGTGAACAAAATCGCTTCGTCGTGCGAAATTTGTAGTGGTCCCCATGACACTTAATATTGCATAGAAGATCTTGAGCGAACTTTTGTCAAGTATGCGTCTACGCGTACTGATGAAGCAAGAAATAAATGGTATACTTTTAAGCCGAAGGAGAACAACCTTGGTGACACTTATAATCCCTCATGGAAAAGTCACCCAACCCTTAGGTGAAGGCAACCCCAAAATTCTCAAAACAATTTTTCAAACCCACCTAATCAATTCTAATCAAATGGTTCATACCCAAACCAACCCTTCAACAACACATCTCAAGGCTCCAATCAATCGAATCTCGAAGTAAAATCGGCTAACTTTATGGCATCTCAAGATGCTAACACATCTAGATTTGAAGCTGATTTCAAACAATATCAAAGCGAGGTGACAACAGTTAGGACACTTTCTTGAAGCATTCAATGGCCAATGACGGGGGTAACTCCCGAGCTGATTTGGTAAGGAATCCGAGTTGATCAATATCCAACTTCGTCTGCTCGTTCTTATCCGGTGGGAGATCTTCAAAGCTCTTCCGACTCTTTCAAATCGGTCAATGCTATTCAAACTTGTTTCAAATCTAACACTTGTGATAAAAAGGACCAACTCTAAGTTAACACCTTAACGGTAAGTGAAAATGAAACACCGACTCTTAAAGAACCAAAAGAAACTCTAGAAGATGAGTTCGCGGACTTGCATCTTAACCGACCGGTTCTTAAAGTTCTGGCCCATGTCCTAATGTATGACGCTCTTCTCGATAAATACATAGTTAGTCTAGAATTAGGAAAAAACGGGTCCGAATACATCTAAAGTATAGCACCCGAGAAAATGAAGGATCCAGGTTTGTTTATTCTACCTTGTAGACTAAAGGACTCCAAGCCTTTTGATACCCTAGCCGATTTAGGATCATGTGTCAACTTACTCCCATTAAAACTCTTCAAGGAACTTAAAGTAGGATTATTAAAAGAAACTGATGATGTCTTAGGATTAGCGGATGGAACTAAGTCATGCCTTATAAGGATTGTGAGAAACGTGGAGGTTCATGTACAAAAGCTAAAACTATTTGAGGACTTCCATGTGGTAGAAATGGAAAGAGAACCTACATGCCCATTACTAGTAGGGATAGGATTTTTAGCAACCGCCAATGCCGTAATTGATTGTAAGAAAGCCAAATTGCGGTTAGGTTAAAGGACTCACTAGATGAGATTAGGTGTAAAAGAAAAACTAGGATTTTAGTCGTATGATAATGAGCCTTATTGGACCACCATAGGAAAACTTGAGTCATATAAGCCATGAACTAGCAAGGATGGTATAGGTGCCCGGACCCCGTATTATGCGAAAAGAGACTTTTGGAACAATCACTCACCCGGGGAGTAGGAAATTGCTATGGATGCCAAGATTAACCCATTCAAGGATGTCTTAGTGTTTAGAAAAATGGTTGAATTCCTAGGATCCATACCCATTAATTTGAAAGGAAACATATGGGAATCGGAAGACGTAATTGAGAATCGAATTGATTGGAATAGGCCACCAAAAGGAGGAGATGGTGCGTGGCATATTAGGATTGAATTAATTAACCCCGATGGTGAAAAGTTCGATAGGCTATTCTAATCAATCCCGACAAATAGGAGGCATTCACTCAAAGACAATCCAAGTGACATCCTAAAATTGGATCATTTCCATGATTTTTAGGAATAGAACTCCGAGTCTAGCTAAAAGACTCTCTAATAAACAAAAGCGCTTTTTGGGAGGCAACCCAATCTTTAAAATTCCGCATTTTAGGAGTGTTGTGTGTTTTAATTCTTTATTTGTTTATCATTATTGTTTGAAAATGGTTGTAATCATGCTTTGCTATGTTTTTAACTTCGTCTTAATCTTATTCAAAGGTATTTTACAAAGATAAGTGTAGGGGGAAAATCCGGTTTATAAGAACCAAATTTTTAAACAAGTCAAGATAAATAATTTAAATTAATTCGCGTCTTGTGTGATCGAGTCATATGTTTGTGTTAGTAATTTTCGTGGTTTTACAGTAAATTTTTTGTAGGAAATACTTAATGGATATGCGTGCAGAAAATTTTGAATAAGAAAAAAGTAATTCTCTACAGCTAGTGGAGACGGCGTCTGGATTTTCCAGACAACGTCCCCACTCCAGTACAAGAAATTTTCAATTTTTGTTTTTAAATCTTTTGTATAATTTCCGGAATTTATACATTGCTTAAAAGAGCTGTTGTAAACCACAAATAACTTTAACACATTCATCCTATCTTTTAAATAATAAGTCTGCTGTTGAGTCAAAACGTAAAGTTATATAGTTGTATGTCTATTATTCTCGCCGATTTTACGCTTTGTATGTTTGCACCTTGTCTTTGATTTGCAGGTTATATTTAATAAGGAGAAGCCCGTGAGTTCTTAGGAGTTTCATGAGGACAATTCTTGGATGACGATTTAGCCCGGATCAGTGTTTCTTCTCTAAATTTGAGCATAACCAGGGGAGTATTAGTTTCTTTCGCCCTCTTTTCTCTTCCCTTTATTCGTTTACGGTTACTTTGTAGAACATTGGGGACAATGTTCAAAATAAGTATAGGGGGAAATAAAAGCCTTAGAAACTATTCCACCATTTGTCTTTGCTTGAACTTAAAATGATGAGTTATCTATCGAAACATAAATCGTAAAGGGAAATTTTGACCCAAATTTAAAATTTTCATCACATAACCGGTGAAACTAATTAGCTAGAGCGTCTCATTAATAGGAATTATACGACTAGCACAAAAACCCTTCCACTCAAATGAATTCACCCCCAAAATTGTGAGGTTTACGCCCCTAGATCTTTAGGAATTCGGGTATCCACCATTGATGCACAAGATAGTTTATATCTCTAAGCTTTCTCGAGTTAGGGAATGTACAATCATGTGTGTCTATTCTATCGTTATGGATGTGCATGTGTGGTTTTGGCGCCTTTTCTGGAGTTAAGCATTGATATTAAATTATATAAGTGTACCAGTAGTATATAACTTCTAGAACTTGCTTTAGTGATGCATCCTGAGACTGCATAGTGAGTAATAATATTTGCTAAATGATAAGAGGCACTAGGATTAACCCATGTTTAAAACCTGTAATTGTTATTTTAGTCACCCCGACTATATAACTATCCCACATCCTTGTTCGCGCTCACTTTTAGTGCGAGATTCCCCTAGTGAAACCTAAACCATACCCTTAAACCAATTGTGCCACCCAAAACCTTAGCCTACCCTACATGTACTCGATTTTAGTACATCGTTGTGTTACAACCTTAGTTAATTATCATAGTACACGGTTTCTAAGTCCTTAACCTTGTATATATTGTTTTAGGACGATTCAGATTCATGGTAGTATTTACTTCGCGGAAGAATGGGGAAGAAAAGTTAAGTCAAGACCCCTATATGTTTGCCGAGTAGTCTACATGTTATTTTGATCCAACCAATTTGGGTCATTAGATTAGTTTGCTTATTTGAGTCTGTAAAAAGTTCAAGTGTAGGGGTGATCTATAAACCCCAATGATGTATTATATGTTGCAAATGGTAAGGCAAAAGTGTATGAAAAAATTTTAAAAAAATGTACGGGCTACCATTTGCGTTTATCAGTTTTATTAGTTAGTTTATTTACTCATGTTCAATATAGAGTCAAGAAAAAAAGAGTTTGATGTAGAGTTTTGTAGAGTTTGTATATCTTGTTCGAGTCTTCGACTAGCAACCACGCCAACGTGTATTCCCATATGATAGTTGACTAACCACTTCACTCAAATCCACCCAAATGTCACTCCTCCAAATGCCATCCATTTATGTTTACATGTATCCCACATAATTACACATCACAACCCTTTAAAGTCCTCTTTGATGGTAACTATTAGTACTTACGCTAGCGGTGGAGGCTTGATCCTTTATCAAGCATATGGTAACTTAAATGCTATGACTAGGTAATGAGTGTTAAATTTTTGATTTCCATATTGTTATAATTCATTATACACCGAGAGAGAGAGAGAGAGAGAGAGAGAGAGAATCCAAACACTTATTGTGCGATTTTCGAGAAACCTTTGACAAATCGTCAGTAATAACCGACAAGACCTAAGAATTGGCGTATCTATGTTGGAGTCATAGGTATTGCCCAACCCTTGATTGATTCAATCTTGGCGGGATCAATGTGAATGCCTTGACTATCGACAACATGACCGAGAAACTACACTTTCAAGAGCTAAAATTCGCACTTAGAGAATTTGGCGTACAATTCCTCCTTCTTATGTAATTCTAAAATTATCTTCAGGTGTTCCTCGTGCTCCTCTTTGCTTCTCGAGTAGATAAAAATATCATCAATGAATACTATTACGAACTTATCTAAGCACGGCTTGCACACCTGATTCATGTGATGCATGAATACCGCCAGTGCGTTGGTCAACCCAAATGGCATGACCTGAAACTCATAATGACTATAACGGGTCCTGAACACGGTCTTAGGAATATCTTCTTCACGAAATATGAGTTGGTGATAACCAGACCTCAGGTCGATCTTCGAGTAAACACTAGATCTATGTAGTTTATCAAACAAGTCATCAATCATTAGAAGCGGGTAACAGTTCTTCACGGTTAGCTTGTTAATTCTCTGTAGTCGATGCACATCCTGAAGGATCCATCCTTCTTCTTGACAAACAAGACTGGAGCTCCCCAATGTGAGGAACTTGACCTTATAAATCCTTTGTCTGAAAGTTCTTTCAATTGGTTAGACAACTCTTTGATGAGGTGTAATTTTATACACTTTTTTGAGGTCATTTTACCCTTGTAATCATGCAAAAATGTCTTAACTATGTGCTTAATCGTTTCTTTTTGCATTTTTAGCATTTGGAAGACATTTGATTTAAACACATGTAATTTGGGCTCTATTTGGGAAGAAAACAGACAAGGTTGCTAACGGGTATGAAGATTGATGAAGATTCAAGACCAGGCTCTGGAGACGTCGTCTGAATAATCCAGATAGCATCTGGACTCAAGTGGGACGCCGTCTGAATCATGGAGATAGCGTCTGGATCAGCCGTCAAGTTTGAAGACCCAAATAAACCCTAACTTGACGACGGCGTCTGCAAAGTGGCGATGCCGTCGCGGCCCGAATTCTATATATACAAACTCAATTTTACGTTTTTCATATACATTTTTAATAGAAGAAATTAGGGTTTAGTTCGTGGGAGAATGAGGTGTATCAGATTTTGGGAGTATTTTAGGGTTTCCCAACCTTTCTATACTATCCCTAGTTGCTTGATTCATTACAGTGAAGTTTTTTTTATCTCTTATCTTTTAATTTGTCTTATTGTTTGATATATAATTATGCTTCCTCTATCTTGAACATGCTTGGCTAGATCTTTTAAGTATTTGCTTATGATTGTATGTGAATTAATATGTAGATCTTAACTTTGTTGCCTCTTGTTGATGTGTGTGCATATTTAGTCCCTTATCGTGAGATCTTGGGAGACATGATTGCATAGAAAGGATTCCACAGGTAATAGTCTTCATACTACCTTACTCGTGTGTGGATGATCCCCTTTAGGTATTAATACAAATGCATTTATCTAGACTAGGGGCCTTGTAATAGTCGTCATACTACCTTACTTGTGCGTTGCTCTAGTTAGTTATTTCGTAGATGGCGTTTTTGTGTAATTCGCCATGCATTAGAATAGTACCTACATATACATCATAAGTGTGACAAGGCAATAGAGTTAAGAGAAGCTACCAAGGATCATGCATGATTAAGTAAACACTATTCTCTCATCATACGAATTCCCCTAAACTTAGTTAGTTTAATTTAGTTTTAATTATTAGTTTAAAACAAATCACCTTCAAAACTCGAGATTTTACTTGCTTTCATAAAATATAAAAACACAAATAATCTTTTCTCAACCTCTAGTTCCTAGCTATATTCAATTAGGACCGTTACTGATGCTTATTCTCCTAGAGAACGATAACAACCCACGTGTCTTGCCTATACTACACTACAACAGTTAGGTACCCTGCCTAGGGAGTTGTAAAACTTCTTGTTGAAGTCCTACGACGACCGCATCAAGTTTTTGGCGCCGCTGCCAGTGAATAGCGACTAGTTTAGGTCCCGGTTTTATTTAGCTTAGATCTACATACTAGAATCCTTTCGAGTAAGACTTTACTTTCTGCCTGGTTAGCTTTCTTGTGGTCTATCTTGTCTTTGTGTGTTTGTTCGTAAATTTTCATTGACTATTCCATTCTTTATCATGGAGAACGCGAATCCACCACCAACCAATAATCGTCATGTCCTACAAGCTGTGCTGCGCGCACAAGCCGTCCAAGAGCTCCACGAGCTACAGTTAATTTCGGCCTTCGTTGACTCTCATTTAGAGAGTATTGAACGATTCCTTAACAACTTCGCTAACCAACCTAATGAGACTAATATGAACGACCTTGAGTCCGATGATGAATCGGTAGATACACCCCTTGTCTCTCCCTTTTCTCATTCAGATAATGATTCGAATGGCGGTGAAGTGCTTAATGAATTGATTGAGTATGAGAATGTTGGAATGTTGCGCCAAGAAAAGGCAATTAACAGTTTTGATGGGGATGACTTGGCATTCCAATGTATGATCGGATTTAGAAAGTTTGTCGCCTACTTCAACCCCTTCTTACCAATGAACATTATCACCCGAAATGCCTACAACACTATAAAGGTAGAAGGATTAGAAAGCACAAGGAGGAATTTAGTTGCCGTTGTTAGGGACGTCTACGTGTTTGTAGGTAGTTTCACCTACATCACTGACTTTGTGGTATTGGAAGATTGATGACATCAAATAACGTCACTTTATTATATCATTTATCCCATCTATTTTGCCCACTTTTATATAATTATTGCATTAATTGGTACTTAAAAGTTGATAAATGTAGTAATTCTGGAGTGTTTTGTGAAGATAAGCTAAAAGGCGCATAATTTGGAGCTAAAATGAAGATATTTGCATATTGCTGAAATTTCACCAATACGCCGTATCCAACTAAAGAGATACGGCGTATCTGCGTCAAGACTTCACAAGAAAACGCGTTTGACCAATTCTCAATATGGCGTATCCATGCTGTCTACATACGCCGTATCCATGAAGATAACTATTCAAAGATACAGTAAATCAAGTAAATTGGGAATGATATCACTGATTGATTTGAACGTAGCGCGCACTCCAAGGAATCTAGTCCAATACGCCGTATCGACTTTGCCAGATTTGGCATATCGAGTCTTTTTCAGACACTATAAATAGAAGACTCAAAAATGAGTTTTTAGTGTGTAATATCATATTCCTTATACCATACTCATTAAAGATGAATTTTAGAAGAGAAGATCAGCCACCAAGGTCAAGCATTGATCACGACTCCATAGAAGACATCATGGTAACTTTTTACGTCTCTTAATAATCCGTATTCATTTTAATTTGTTTTGATTACGACTCTTTATACATTACAATGGTTGTGGGCTAAACCCTCCAGGGTAATTAGCCATCTTAATGATGAAAGTTCAAATGTTTTGTTTGTTTTTAAAATTGATTTCTTAATTTATATCGTTGATTTTTAATTATAATTTATCACCCTCATACTTTGTTTTGATGTGTTTGAATATGCGACCTATCATTCAACTGGATCTAGTGATACGGACCAAGTAATCTAGATACCGGGATAGCTCTCTATATCGTGTTTCATATTACTGGACCAATAGGATCACAAATAACATATCGGTCTTTGTCTTTTAAATTTATTAGACCTTACCCACTATACCCCCTTTTATGTTTCAGCAATCTTGCTCTTAATATGACAATAAAGGATTAGGAAATAGTGGACTACTAGTATATAAAACACCGTCAAACAATAAGTGGGTAAAGTCCCGTTGGGCTAGGGTTTTAACAAGATCACCACTGCTTTAATTCTCTAAGATAGATTATAATTAAACTAAAGGATGCTTTATGCGGATGCGTTATTGTGACAGGATTAATCGTATCTAGGTCTTAGGATATGTCCGCTCCAAAGTCACTTAAGAAAGAATGGCCGCTTTTGAGATAAGAAATCATTGCACTAACATTCAAAATAAACAACTTCCAGCAAGAACCTGATGAAAGCCTTTTCCGTGCATGGGAAAGATTTAAAGAGTTGCTGATGAAATGTCCTCAACATTATTTGACCGACATGTAGGAAGTCATCTTGTTTTAAAATGGGCTTGATGTTCCAACTCGACAAATCCTAGATTCAAAGGGTGGCATACCTTCCAAAATTGTTGCTGATGCTAAAATAGCCATCCAAGAAATGGCTGAATACTCCCAAATATGGCACAATGGAACATCTTCAAGGACCAGAAGTACTGAAACTTCAAACAGATGCGAACTATGCAAGGGACCACACTATACAAAGGATTGTCCACAAAAGGAAGAAGGGAAAACTTTAGAAGAAGCTTATTATACACAGTTTGGTGCACCCTATCAACCTGGAGGACAATATAGAGCAGTAGGGCTAGGATTCTACCAACGAAACAATGGATACTCTTCGTATCAAGATCGAAGACCAAGCCTGGAAGAATCACTGACCAAATTTATGGCAGAATCAGCTAAAAGGCATGAAGAAAACTCGAACATAATCAAAGAGATTCGAGATTCCACTGATGCAGCAATAAGAAACCAAGGAGCTTCGATTAAAACCTTGGAAATACAAATCGGTCAGATGAGCAAGGTCTTGCAAGAGAGGATTTGGAAGCTTGCCCAGCTCTACAAAAACAAACCCTCGAGACTAAGTTAAATCGATCTCAACTGGTAAAGCTGATTTTTCTAGGATACGCTGTATCAGATGTGGTCTATACATCGTATCAGGCACACAACACAGGAGCATATTGTCTAAAACAGTCCCTTTTCCAAATCGACTGCAAAACTTCAACTGTGATGACTGGAGAGAGGCACAAGATGTAAAGATTATGGATGCTTATGATCACACCTTGCCTCTAAAAGAAAAAGACCCATGGAGCTTTACTTTACCTTATTTTATTCATAATATCTGTTTTGATAAAGCTCTTGTTGACCTTGAAGCAAGTGTGAGCTTTATGCTATTTTCCACCTACACCAACCTTAATCTAGGAATTTTATCGCACACTAGGTTGACCATCGAACTAGCTGACTGAACCATTAAGCAACCAAGGGGTATTGCCGAAAATGTGCTAGTAAGGATAGGCAAATTTATTTTCCCTATAGACTTTATCATCTTGGACATACCCGAGGATGACGATGTCCCTTTAATCCTCGGACGACCATTCTTGTCAACTGCCCATTCCAAGATTGATGTCTTCAAAAGGAAGATTACCTTAAGGGTCGGGGAAGAAAAACTTGTTTTTAAAAGTATTAAGCCCGCCACTAGCATAATAAAAAGGGTCTTTGTGATAAAAAGTCTTGATTAAAAAACAGAGCTTATAGGAGAGGGTGATGAACCATTCGACCCAACTTATGGTAATTACATAAAATTAAATGATTTGGACACACCTCTACAACCTAAAACGAATCGAGATGTTTTTGAGCCAGCTTTTGTTAAAACCAACTCTTATAAAATGAAATTTTCTTGTATAATCGGGTATAAGTATGTTAACGCTGACCTCCTCCCTTCCTTGCCCATTAACTTAATGTCCAAAAGCTTTTATTATTCCATAATTAAGGACAAGGATGAAAGGAAGAGTCATGCCGGAACTTTAATCGATATACCTGTTTTCGTCAGAAGTTTTTCTATTATTTCAGGTTTTACCATCATTGACGATGATGATATGACAAAAGACGTTGTGCTCGGCATGAAATTTTGCAAGAAGTACGCATCATGCCAAATGATTATGAGGAAGTTCGTACACGAGGATAAGTGTGTGCAAATTAAAGATAAATAGAAGAGGAAAAAGGTCGAACTTAAAGACCAGCTGAAACAAAAGTGCTTCCCGGGAGACAACCCGGTCATTTTAATTGTTTGTCGCATTTTAATTGTTTGTTGCACGAGTCTGTCTTCCCAGACAGTCTATACGGCGTATCGAACCCCTCTGGATACGGCGTATAGAGATGTCTGGACGTTATCAGTTTTAAAAACTTAATATTTAATTTCCAGTATTTAATTGTTTCTACAGGAACAATACGGCGTATCCTAGGGTTTGGGATACGGCGTATTGATCCCTGTACAGTTGTGTGTTTAATTGTTTTCTTGTACCATTGTAGCGAGATAGAATTTGCACTTGTCTTCTAATCTCTTATACAGGACCTTGCTGAAACTATGATATGGTATATGCTGAAAAAGACATGTGTTGAACTTATCCGGGCATTCTGAAGCCCTAGTCAACACTCTTTTTGCTCAAGGACGCATCTTGGAGAATTATCACGAGCAAAACATCAGGGAGTTTTCCGTTTTAATTCTATTTTCCCTTATAATTTAATTGTTTATCTATACAACAAGGACGTTGTATAATTTAAGTGGGGGGATGGAGAATTAGAACGTAATTGTCTTCTTTTTTACAAAATAACATGCAAAGTGCTTAAAAATGGCTAAAATTAAAAAAAAATCAGCATGACTTTTGTAAAAATCACTAGTTACATTACCTAGCGCACTATAACCCTTGATACATATTGTGAGAATTAAGCCTATTCTATTTCCAATTGTTTACTAAAAATTACATAAAATTATGGGTGTGCCGGTGATGTAGTGGACTTTAGAACTTGGCCTGGTATATCACTCGAGACCGCCATGATTAGTACTATGGATTTAGATGGAGGAACATGTTCAACTGATAAATTTATAGGATTAAACCAAATAGCCTACATGTCGTAAAAATAACTAACCACACTGGTTAGTTAAACCCGTGTAACCCTTGATTACTCTCATTTTTAGAGTAAAATCCCCTAGAACAACCTGCTGAGCCATTCCTTTCTTTTTCTACACCATATTATATGTTTCGTTACACCTTTGCACCTTAGCCTACCGTGTAGATTAAGCCTATTTTTATCAATGCTGCTAGTTGCTTTCGTGTAAAGTTTTGTATTTCCTATGTCAAAGTGAAAATTTTCTATCTCTGTAATGGTCGGGAAATTGCACAATGCAATGGGAAAAATATGTAGCTCGTAAGTTTCGCTACTTTTGCGATTATGAATCATGTCCGAAGAAGAAACGTTACAAGAAAAAGATTATCCGGATGAATTATGATAGTGGAGACAGTGGAATTAAACCAAGGTTTATGATGTATTATTTAAAAAAAAAGAGAAGGAAGAAAAATAGTCAGTTCAAAAGAAGTTTATACCGAAGGAATCACTTGGAAGGATTGATTATTCGTTGATACATTACAAAAGTCAACGATGTAAAGTCTTGTAAAAAGTGGCCGATATCACCACTTATGTAAAAGTAAGTAAAGAGTGGGATGTAAGGGAAGTTGATCGTTATGGGAATGCCAACTTAGGTTGTCTTTGTCATTTCTGTGATCGAGGTGTCTGTCTATATGTTTGAGTCTTTGTCATGGAACGGTCGGGAGAAAGTTACTAGCAACCGTACCTTATTTGTTGGCTTAATCTATTTGTTTTGTGAATTTTGTTTAACACTCATTTTACTTCCCTTTTCTAGCAACTAACCTTAGCGTCTACTCGAACAAGGACTTGTTCGAGCATGCATGTCTATTCCGTTGTTACGGCCATGTATGCATGTCTCAGCTGCCTTGTTGGATGACGACTTTCGGTGAAAGTTAGAAGCTCCCTACCCTATATCGTTCTTCATCCTAACTGATGGTTAAACATGAACGGGGATATGTTCGGATTGTATATGTCTATTCCGTCGTTATGACCGTGTATGTACGATACAACTGCCTTGTTGGTGTGGTACTTATGGTGTAAGACTGTTGAATGATCAACCCTAAGTCTTCTTAACCCAATTTAACTTTTAAACTTGTTCTTCCTCAGCTTTAGCGGTGGAGATGTGTATCCTTGCCAAGCCTATGATACGAAGCTAATCACGATCGAGCAATTGAGTGTACTACTTAAATGTTGCACCTTAGATTAGTTGTGTAATCTGAGTGTTTTCATTTCCATATTTCATGAGGAGTTCGGTTATGTACAGGTGATTAGGACAAAACAATATTTAAACGGAAAAACCTCAACTTCGGTTGGGACACATTTTCATCAACTAAAACTTTTTCTAAAGTCTACTTGAGGACAAATAGGATTCAAGTGGGAGGATATTTGATGACATCAAATAACGTCACTTTATTATATCATTTATCCCATTTATTTGGCCCACGTTTATATAATTATTGCATTATTTGGTACTTAATCGCTTTAAAGTTGATAAATGCAGTAATTCATGAGTATTTTGTAAAGATAAGCTAAAAGGCGCATAAATTAGAGCTAAAATGAAGACATTTGAAGATTTCTAAAAATTCACCAATACGCCGTATCCAACTAAAGAGATAGAGATACGGCGTATATGCGCTAAGACTTCACAAGAAAACGCGTTTGACTAATTCTCAATGCGGCGTATCCATGCTATCTATATACGTCGTATTCATGAAGATAACTATTCGAAGATACAGTGAATCAAGTAAATTAGGAATGATATCAAAGATTTATTATGAATGTAGCGCGCACTCCAAGGAATCCGGCCCAATACGTCATATCGACCTATCTGGATACGGCGTATCAAGTATTTTTCAGTAACTATAAATAGAAGACTCAAAAATAAGTTTTAGGTGTGCAATATCATATTTTTATACCATACTTATCAGAGACGAATTTTAGAAGAGAATATCAGCCATAAAGGTCAATCATTAATCACGACTCCATAGAAGACATCGTGTAATTTTTACTCTCTTAATCGTTCGATTTCAATTGTTTGATTACGCTTGTATAATTACAATGGTTGTGGGCCAGTACCCTCGGGTATTAGCCATCTTAATGAAAGTTTAATGTTTGCTTTGTTTTAAAATCGATTTCTTAATTTATCGTTGATTGTTTAATTATGTTTATCACATCATACTTGTTTATGTGTTTGAAATATGCGACCAATCATTCAACTGGGTCTAGTGTTACGGACCAAGTAATCTAGATACCGGGATAGCTCTCCATATCGTGTCTTATATTACTGGACCAATAGGATCACAAATAACGTTTTGTGTTTGTCTTTTGATTATGAGCTTAGCTGGACCGGTAGGTGACTCGTTTATGTTTCAGTAATCATGCTCTTAATTAACTGATAAAGATTGGAATAGTAGACTACCAGTATATAAAACACCATCAAACAATAAGTGGGTAAAGTCCCGTTAGGCTAGAGTTTTAACAGGATCACCACTGCTTTAATTCTCTAAGATAGATTATAATTAAACTAAATGATGCTTTATGTGGATGCATTAATTGTAACAAGATTAATTATGTCTATGTCTTAGGATGATGTCCCGCCTAAGTCTTAAGAATGATATGTCGCTTCGAGATAAGTAAATCATTGCACTAAAACAAACAAACCAGCATTGAACCGGATTTAATATAGCTAATACAGTTTTCTATCATTTGGCTTGTACCGCTTTTTTATCTTCTAATCTTCATCTTTTGAGTTTATTATGTATTGAATTGGTATTTGTTTCCACAAAACCTGTGCCAGTCTCTCAGGCTGAATCCCCCATTTTCATTAGACAACGTACATAGCATAGGTTTAACCAGTAAATAGACTAATTAAAATACTGATAGAATATATGATTAAATTTCCACTCTTAGTGTTTAACACCCTACTTACCACGAACTCCATCTTGACCGGGTACACTGCTCGTTAAAGTGTTGTTTTAGGTTTGTCGGCTAAATATAAATGTAAAACTTGATAATCAAATATTTTTCCCTACACGACAGCACATCACTCATCTTGTACACTTACCTTCAGTAATGGTTGCATCTTGTTGCATTGTTCATTAATTAGGTGTTTAAACCTCGGATGTGAACGTGCCATTTGATAAGCCACTCTATTTTTACCATTGTAAATGGTAATCATTCCATCAAACCATCACACTTCAACACAAGAAGCCTTACAAAACTATTTTCCAACAATCACTTCTCCCATGCCTTGATCTCGGTAAGCATCCATATTTTTAACAACTGCAAAATCAGTCACAACAGAAAAGTTTCCAACGAATACAGGTTCATTAATAAAAGTTCCAACAACATTTTTTTCCTTTATAATCAACTTTATCTTTTATTATAGAATTATAGAACTTTTTAGACATAATATTGATTGATAAAATTGGAAAAAAGTTGGCATTGACATGTTCTAAACCTATCATGCATGAAAATTGCAAGTTATAAGCACAATCAATATGGATCTTTCTATCAACATCACAAAAACTAGGGTATTCATCAATTCCATCAATCTCTTCATTATCATTATTCCTAGTTTTGACTATTTCCTCTATGGGTTCATCAATCACTTCACCATCCTCATTCGTTGGACCTAAGTCTTCTACTTGATTTCTCCTAAGCTCTAATGGTTTGTTTAGATCATTCAGTTCAATGTAGTCTCCATAAATGTGGTCTAGTGATCTATTTAAAATTAAAGCTTTTCCTATTAGCCTAGCTTCTAAATCAAGTTCCAATTGTTCCCTTAGTCCTAACGCATAAACTCTCTTGATTATATTACTAGTAGGTTTATCACTTTTGAATAAAATTTTGTCATCCCCTACTTTTTGTAACACCCCAAAACTAATTTTAAGTATAAATTTACGATAATGCCATAAGAATGGGTTTAACTATGACTTTTATAAGTTGAAAGACTTTATGTGATTGGTTAGTCAACCCAATAGTCAAATTATAAGTATTAATATTATATAAATGGTGTTAGAAATTATTATGTGTAACATTATAAAGAATATGAGTTAAAGGACTAAAGATGTCAAGAGGTAAATGTATTATATAAGTTAATGTGGCCAAATAATAAGGAAATGGACTTGAGGGACTTATTGTGTCAATTGGCCAAAGTGTCAACTAACCAATGATATTTAGAAATATCTCTGGACATTTCTACACACATCTCATGTGTGTGACTGGTGTATATCGGCCTAAGAAAGAGAGGGAAAAAGATGATGTATTTCCTAGTAATGAATTAAAGGTTATTTGAGGTCCCAAATCAAGATATAGGCCTATACTAATGATCCCCACAAGGTAAGTAATCCTTTAATTAAGTTCATTGAAGAATTATGAATTAGGGTTTAATTACCCAATTTGGGGGTTTTGGGTAATAAATATTCTAAAGCAAGAATTAAGATGTTTATTAATAAGGGTTAAGGTTAATTAAAGATTAAGTATAAAGAAATTGGGTTTTACATCATATGATCAAAATATGATCATATGATGATAAAGGATGGATATTGGGTAAGTTATGGGTTATATAAAACCATACTTTAAAGTCTCTTTAATATGTATAATTGTGGTTTATGAAGGATAGCATTGGATGATGATGATGTTATTGATGTCCCTAGCTTGGATTCAAGGTAAGTAATTGACTATGCAAGAAGTTATACTGAGTTTACCATGTTTGTGTTATGTTTTATGTATTAAGGGTATGAGAAAATTAAGACTAGTGTACTTGGTTTAGAGAATGAGACTAGTTGATGAACTAGTTGATTGAGTTAAGCAAGGTTGATATATATTTGATGATATGTGTTCTTGGAATGAAGGTGATTAGTATTGTTATGAACTAGAAAGTTATGTATGTTTATATGCTTATGAATGATTGATGTGTTAAGTGCTATGATGCGAATATGTTAAATGAAATATGATGACTTGTATGTCTATTACTTACTAAGTGAAAGTTTATGCGTTTAAGTTGTAATGCTTTGTAGGTATAAACCGAAGAAGGTAATGTGTGGACTAATGTATAGATGTGGAAGCTCGGATGATGAAAATGTTGTACTATGCATATGAATGTGGTAGTAGATGCCTAGCTTGAACGAGTTAAACCCCTATGAGTCTAAACGGTTTATTAATTAATGTTGTCAAATGTTTTATTAATGTGTTTATGTTCAAGTTCTAATGATAGAATAATGGTCATGTATGTCATTGAAGTGTTTTATGTGAAATGGGTCAAAATAGGGTGTTTGGTAACTCCATAAGGTATATGTTTTTGGGTCAATTAGACCACAAACGATTAGGATAATGATGTATTATGATATGTTAATGAATTCTGGAAGCTTTTGTAAAGTATTGAGTTCCAGAAGTCAAGTTTTGGGTAAAAAGGGCAAGTCGGATAAAGTATTGTAGGTCTGAAGGCTTTGGCGGGTGGCTGGAGGGCCTTGGCCGGCGGCTAAAGGCCTCATATAGGATTTAGCCTGCAGCCGGGAACCTTGGCCGACTGTTAAATTGCATCAGAAAGGTTTTTCGGTTTTGTTGTTTTTGTAAATGGCGTATAAAATGAACCGTAAGGAGATAGAAGGTGTGTCACCCGCCGTTTCGAAGATAACTGAGTCTAATTTCATTTAGTAATACTTTCAAGGAGTGAATGGTAATTTATTTTGGTCAGTTTTTAAAAGAATAACACAAGGTCATTTCTGAGTTATGCGTATAAGTTTTTAATTTTTGGTCAAATTTAGAGTCGGAAAATTATGTTTCAACTTGGTATCAAAGCTTTAGTCTAAAAGAAGTAGGTTTCCAATATAGGTTGCCTAAACTTAGACCACTCATAGATGCGTATGCTGTAAGTAGAAGTAGTGAAGAATACAAATGCCTTAGTATAAGGTAGATTAAGTACTTACGGCAAATAGAATGATAATGTTTGGATATGTAATGATCATGAAATGTGAGATATATTATTTTGCCATAGACTTAAGAGAGTATGAATGTGACTAAGAATGTGAAACACTTATCGAAGAAGTGTTAAGTATAAAAGTATATGTTTATGTAATATAAAGTCTATGGTAGGTTATTTGAATAAGTAAGTGATGTAAGATGTGTATGATAATATGAATTAAAGAAATGTGTGAGCTAAGATAAATGCATAGGATTGCATTTTAATAAGTAATGACAAAAGTATATAAATATGAGTTAGGTAATGTGAAGATGTTGAATTATGAAAAGGTTGTTTGCGTAAAAACTATTATGTATTAAAAGTAAGTGTTAAATGCAGGAAAGTATGCTTATATAATATGAGGTCTATGTTATGTCAATTATATTTCTAAGTGATGTATGATATATACGACGCTATAAGTTTATGAAGTATTTATGCTAAGTAAAATGCGTAGGGTTGCATTTCAAATGAATCATGATTAAAATATAGGAATAGGGGCAAGTATATGAGAATAGATGCTAGTAAGCATGTTATGCAAGGGTATGTCTAAAACATGATGAGAAACGTCACATAGAAAAAGCGATACTTAATCAAAATATTAAATACGGATAAATGTGATGAATGAATAATGTTTAAGAAAATTGCGCTAGAAATCTTAAATGATGCTAAATGCGTTAAATAAAAGTATTGAATTTTCTTATGTGACTTATAGACCTTGACAAAAATTAACTAAAAATAAGTAGCGAAGGCAAAGTGTGATAATGGAACAATGAAAGGAATGTTAAGATGACTGCGATAAATAAGAAAGTATTAACTAATGTTGACTTATGTAAAGTCAAAATAGTAAATTTTCCAAATGACATGAAGACTTTGTGAAAAATCTTAGATGAGAAGTAAGTAAGAATGCAACGTTAAAGTGAAAAGGGTTAGTATAACGATAGATTGGCAAAGATAAATGTCACCTAAATGACGCTTGTTATTAGAAAAGTGTAAGTATGATAGGAATGAGCGTGAAGTAGAACGAATTATGGGTAATTAGTGATGTTAAAGCATGGCTAGAGTTGCAAAACCATATTGGTTGATGCAACTAGTTAAGTATATGCTTAAGAATGCAAAGATGTAATGTGAGGTCAATTTGACCGAGTTTTGGTTAATAATAGGCGAAGAGATTTCGGGGACGAAATCTAAATAAGGGGGATAGATTTGTAACACCCCAAAACCCATTTTAAGTATAAATTTATGATAATGCCATAAGAAAGGGTTTAACTACGACTTTTATAAGTTGGAAGACGTTATGTGATTGGTTAGTCAACCCGATAGTCAAATTATAAGTATTAAATATAAATGGTTTTAGAAAATACCTAATTCTATTTGATTAGTAATAGAAACGTTTAGCTAAAAACTAACAGGAATCCAAGACCCTGTGGGCTAAACCTAAACAAAGAGACGTGTCACATCTTTTTCACTTGTGTACACCACACATTTAACACACTAAATAACAATGTCGATGGTTCTCTTTATATAATAGAGTATATATACCTTACATGGAAAAACTCAATTGTATTAGGAAACATTCTTCTTATATTGATCTTTATATCTTTGACCAAATCTCTTAAATTCTTCATGTACTCTTACATCTTGTAGGAATGTCCATTTTGTCAGACTTTGATCCTTTTGTTTTCTTTTTGTTTCCATTCTTGTTTGTATCAGTGATTTGTATCATTTAAATCATTATAATTACCAACACCAAATGCTCCATTAAAAATTCCTTGCCAACCAAAAGGATACGTCTCTAACTTTGGCACTTCTCTTCCTCATTTAAGCCAATACCTTAATCTTTACCTCTTTCCTCTAATTGTCACACCCTTTACTAACCTACATTCCCTTTCTTGATGATATCCATGGATGATCCTCTAAAAAAAGACCTTCAAATCCACTTCTACTTCTAAGTTATCTTCATTGGAAAATCACTCTCTGTTAGCCTTAAAAAAATATGAAGACTTTTATGGAATTACATATTAGTTTACTATAGCCGATATGCAAGGATATATATGCCCAATATATGTATGTTAGAAGTTCTCGGGCTATATATTCCCTTCCATACTTCCCAAGGGAAGTGAGGTTAATCATTTGTATCCTCATAAGATTGTGTGTGTTTTCTCCCTTCTTCTCTATAAACACACACACACTTACCTTTCTCTTTCCACATCTTAATAATTGGGAAACATATTATTTTCTATCCTCCTTGACCTCCGAATCGTTGTTTTGGTTTGAAAATCTTATGGTTATACAATTTGGCATCCAGATCTAAAACCAGGGGAATTGCGTTTGTGCGTTTGCTTTTTTCGTAGGTTTTATGGCTTATGGTCGAGCTTTTTTTAGCTAAAAAGCACGGGTGTGTTTTGGTTGTTGCTTATTTTGTACAAATGCGTGAACTTTCTTTTTTCTAGTTGTTCTTGCTTATTTGTACATGTATTTTCTTAGATATTAAGCATCCAAACTTTTTTTGTTGTGGTTTGATTTTTTAAGGTTTTTGTACCTTTTATACACGAAAAAAAAGTGCCAAATTTTTTGTTGTTAAAAGTGTTAAAGTTTGTGTTTTTATGGTAGATATAGCCTAAACATGCTTACTTTTGCAAAAGAAATCAAGAAGAAATGCTCACAATGGTGTTTTTAGGTGATTTAAAAAGTTTGTTTTACGAAATAGTTTGAAGGAGGTGTGATTCACATGTCTTGGAAGGAGGTGAAACATTTATTTGGATTAGGGATACATAACATCTGGCGTAATATGTAGGTTTACATTAGGCGAAACATGATGTTTCTTAGGCAAAATATACATTTTTGAAACTAGGCGAAACATAATCTCCTTCAGGCGAAACATACATCTTCTAGCGAAATATACATTTTGTATAGGAGAAATATACATTCTTACAGGCGAAAACATAATAACTTTCAAGCGAAATTTTTCCAACTTTTCAGCGAAATACATACAAGTTCACTCAAGTGATTTATGCAAGCGATTTATGCAGGTGATTTATGTGACAACCGTGATTTGAGCAGGTTAGTTTAAACCTTTAGAAATGGCTAAGAGTTCATTTTATGTGTTTAAGTGTTGTACTATGTGATTTATGTGGGCTAAGTGAGTTACTTATGTGCGGTTCTTATTTTAGAAATTAGTTTATAGCAAAATGGTTTACCAAATTAGTTTAGGTTTTATAAAAAAACTTGAGGGTATTGAGGTAATTAATTAACTAATAAAAGAAAAAAAATATTTTTTTTATACAATGAACAGTAAATAAAAATTTTGAAGAAAAATAAGAATAAAGTCCACTCCTAGTTGACTTAATTAAGGGAAAAAACTAAATTTATGTATATTTAAGATTCTAATTTGGTATTATCTAGATCCTTTTTCCCCCACACTATAAAATACAAACTCATAACCCCCATTTTTTTTTAACGATCGATCTAGGGCAGTGAGAAAAAAAAGATTTTATTTATTCATGATCAAGCTAGGTCGATTGTTGTTCAAGAATCAAGGTTCTAGGTATGTTTCAATTATGCTTTTGTTATTTTTGTTTCATTATCATGAATAATTATTATGAAAGGATAATTAGGGTTTCATAACATCTGTAATTAATGATATAATAAACATGTTATAATGATTAGGGTTTAATTAGAAGCTTATGGGTGTAATTGGTTAGATTTAATTCGCCTTAAAACTTAAATTAGTGTTTGGCAGAATTTAAGGTTGTGTTGTTTTGATGATATCTAGGTGATAAAGGCATGAATTCATATAATTCTTGAGCCTAGGTTATAGCTCAGAGAGTCTAGTTTCCAGAAAATCCAGCCTCGAAAGTTTTTAAGGTCGGGAAGTCATTCAAATATTGGTTACAGGAAAAGTTATCAAAGCAGTAAATTAGGGTCAAATTTAGGTCAGATTACGAGGTGTAAACCCCCACTTAAAATTCGAATTAGGATTATCCAACCTATAGGAGTTTCTTTCTATGTGTCTATTAAAAATCCCCCAAGAAGAGTTGTGATTGGGGAGTTTTAAGTATGGTTTTTTAGGTCCAAAACTTTTTAGTGTTCGTACTGATCCGTAACATCTAGTAAAAGGTTTGATTTTATTTGGGGCACATAGAGGGGATATAAATTAGTGGAAACTCATGAGATATAAACTCAAATATTGAATGCGTGGAATTTTGGTAAAATTTTATAAAGGCCAGCAGGTGTGGTTAGAAAGTGGTATAGTGACATAAAATCTGCCATTTTCGGGTAAATTGTTGAACATTGAAAAAGTATGTAAACGAATTGGTAAAATGTTGGGCTGGTGTTGGGGTGACCATTGAGGGTCATTAAACTTAGGGACATCCATCATATAGTTTGTTACATGGGCATAAACATTTTGGCTTAGTCGCGTGTTAAACGTGAGTTAGTTGGAAATTTTGAGTTTTGTTGCAAGGAGTTTGGAAATTGCTTATGCACAGGAGAGTTTCATAGCCCTTTTTTTTATGTTTTCTTGGGGTGAAAATGATGCTATGAGTTTAAATGTTTTAGTTACTTGATAATGTGTTTTTAAATGAGGGCATGGGCTTATACGAGACTATTGTTAAGTTATGTGCTACTTGCTAATATGATATGGATTGTTGTGCTTGAGCGTGACCGTCTCAAGGCATTGATGGATTGTTAGAAGTGAGCGTGATCGTCTCATTGTTGTGGATTGTTAATCACGTGGCGTGATGTCTCATTATTGTGGGATTGTTAATTAGTGAGCGCGAGATCGTCTCATTGTTGTGGATAAGGACTATGTTTGTGATGTTTGTCGCATGAGCTATTCAAGTGGGTGATGTGATTGCATGTTAGCTTGTATGATAGTTCGTTGTATTGTTCTGCATTTTGCTATGTTTTATTATCACAGTGGATTTTCATAGCGAGGTATTGGCGTGTCTTATAACCTATGACTTCACCAATATTTTGTTGACGTTAAAGCTATCATTTTCAGGTGATGCATCATGGGGATATGATAGAGGAGTGGGCTAGAAAGAGACATAGGATTGTCATGGAGTTTAATGGTTTTATGTCTTGAATATTGCATTGTTTGATATTATGGTTACTTGTTGCATGTCTTTATATTGGCGAATAACTTTTCCGTTTCATCAACAAAACCGCCATTTGGTTTTGGTTATTTTTAGGGTATTGTTATCGACCTTTGTGTCTATTACTTTGCTTATTATTGATGTAGAATTCTCTATATAGAGCCTTTGTGGTTGTGAGGATATCCTTTTTTCTTGTTACGCCTTGCGTTCCGCCTTGGCGCGGTGTGAAGATTGGTATAAGAGCCTTTGGTTCTATAGAAGAGCGTGAAGGACTGACAATAGCAATGTCAAAGACTTTTGGCTTGCTGCTACAGTGAGATACTTAGTGAAAATGAGATGAACCACATGAATTTATCAGTGTAAATTTCCAAGATCAAAGGTTGTGAGTATGATGTGATCTTGGGTGCTGGCCGATAGATGTCCTAAGTTAGCTCATTTTCTAGCTTTACAAGAAAGATTTCAGATGTGAAGTTGGAAAAAGATTTATATTGATGAGATATAGGCCAGAATGAAATTCTAGTGACGATTAACTCAGATTGAGATGGGCGATTTACCCGTGCTTTTGGAAACACTGAGAAGTGTTAGAGATGCGATGGTTTTGAGTACTGCTTAGCATCCTATACGGATGGACAAATGTGGACGCATGATTTCAGACCTTTGGGACGATATAATGAGGGCATGTGTTATGATTTTGGTGGTAGTTATTCAATTGTAGCATTCGGTCGTGCCTCAGTTTGAAGCCTTTGTATAGATAGGAAATATTGGTCGCTGTTATATGGGCAGAGATTGGAGAGAGTAGTTTTGATTGTACTGAATTGGTTCAAGAAACGACTGATAAAGTGGCGTTGATAAAAGAGAAGCCCAAAGCGGCGAGAGACCGTCAAAAGAGCTATGCTGATAATAGGCGCAAACCGTTAGAGTTTGAGGTAGGAGATCGGGTTATGCTAAAAGTGTTGCCTTGGAAAGGTGTAATTCGCTTTGGGAAAAAGGGTAAGTTAGCACCGAGGTATGTAGGGCCATTTGAGATTCTTGAAAGAATTGATCATGTAGCTTATCGGTTGAGATTGCCTGAGGAATTAAGTGGAGTCATGACATGTTTCATATGTCAAACCTAAAGAAGTGTTTGGCGGATGCTAGTTTGCATGTGCCATTGGACGAGATTAAGGTTGACAAAACTCTTCGTTTTGTTGAGGAAACCTGTGAGATCATGGAACGATTGAGTTAAGAGTTTAAAGCGTAGTAGGAATTTTTGCCTTGTGTAATGTTTATTGGAATTCAAAGGTGATCCTTGAGTTACACTTGGGAGCGCGAAGACACATTTATGTCTAGTATCCTCAGTTATTTGTTGGTCGTGCTGTGAATAGGCTAGTTAAATCTCAGGTGAGATTTCTTAAGGAGGGGATAATGTGACAACCGTGATTTGAGCAGGTTAGTTTAAACCTTTAGAAATGGCTAAGAGTTCATTTTTATGTGTGTAAGTGTTGTGCTATGTGAATTTATGTGGGCTAAGTGAGTTAATTATGTGTTTGATATCATTTTTGATGTGTTATGGGCATCTCATTGGAGTGTGTTTAAGTTTGGTGTTAAGTATTCTATTCGTTCAGTGTGGTGATAATGATATAAAGACGTTTAGATGCATTGCTACGTTAATATTGGTTTTAAGGATTAAGCGTTTTAGGCAAGTGTGTGATATGGAAGGAATAATGTGTTTAAATATGGAAGTGGTAGGTAAATTTCCATATATAGAAAAGTGAATTTGGAAATGAAAAGTTATTTTTAGAAAGTAGGTTCTATATGCAACAATGGTTTACCAAATTAGCTTAGGTTTTTATAAAAACTTAAGGTATTGAAGGTAATTAATTAACTAATAAAAAAAAAATTATACATGAATAGTAAATACAAATTTTAGAAAGAAAAAAAAGAAGAAAAAAAAAGAATAAAGTCAAATCCTAGTAGGACTCTAATTAAGGGAAAAACTTAATTTAAGTATATTTGGATTCTAATTTTGGTAAATTTTATCTAGATCCTTTTCCCACACTATAATATAAATCATTACCCCCATATTTTTTTAACCGATCGAACTCAAGGGCAGAGAGAGAAAAAACTTTTTATTTATTCAAGATCAAGCTAGGTGATTTGTTGTTCAAGAATCAAGGTTTAGGTATGTTTCAATTAAGCTTTTGTTAATTAGTTATCAATAAATCATGTAATAATTATTATGATGGATAATTAGGGTTTCATAACATCTGTAATTAATGATATAACAAATATGTTATAATGATTAGGATTTAATTAGAAGCTTATGGGTGTAATTGGTTAGGTTTAATTCGCGTTAAAAACTTGAATTAGGGTTTGGCAGAATTTAGGGTTGTGTTGTTTGGATGATATCTAGGTGATAAAGGCATGAATATATATGATTCTTGAGCCTAGGTTGTAGCTCAGAGAGTCTAGTTTCTAGAAAATCCGACCTCGAAAGTTTTTAAGGTCGGGAAGTCATTCAAATGTTAGTTACAAGAAAAGTTGTCAAAGCAGTAAATTCGGGTCAGATTACGAGGTGTTAAAACCCCACATTAAAATTCGAATTAGGATTTAGCCAAACAAAAAGAGTTTGAGTTCTATGTGTCTTTTATAAATTTCCCCTAAAGGAGAGGCTTCTGATTTGGAGTTAAGTATGGTTTTTAGGGCCAACGTTTTAGTGTTCCGTACGATTTGATACTTTGTAGTTAAATGTTTGATTCTTTTTTGGGGTAATTCAGAGGGGTATATTAATTAGTGGACAAAATCATGAGATAGTTAAAACTTCATAAATGCGTGATTTTTGGTAAAATTTATAAAGGTCAGTAGGGATTAAAGTTCTCAAGAGGTAAATATGTTATATAAGTTAATGTGGCCAAATAGGAAGGAACGGGACTTGAGGGACTTAATGTGTCAATTGGCTAAAGTGCCAACTAACCAATGATATTTAGAAATATCTCTGGACATTTCTACACACATCTCATGTGTGTGTCTGGTGTATATCAGCCCAATAAAGAGAGGGAAAAGGATTATGTATTTCCTAGTAATGAATTGAAGGTGATTTGAGGTCCCAAATCAAGATATACGCCTATACTAATGATCCCCACAAGGTAAGTAATCCTTTAATTAAGTTGATTGAAGAATTATGAATTAGGGTTCAATTACCCAATTTGGGGGTTTTGAATAATAAATATTCTAAAGCAAGAATTAAGAAGTTTATTAATAAGGGTTAAGGTTAATTAAAGATTAAGTATAAAGAAATTGGGTTTTACGTCATATGATCAAGATATGATCATATGATGATAAATGATGGATATTGGGTAAGTTATGGGTTGTATAAACCCATACTATAAAGTCTCTTTAATATGTATAATTGTGGTTTAGGAAGGATAGCATTAGATGATGATGATGTTCTTGATGTCCCTAGCTTGGATTCAAGGTAAGTAATTGACTATGCAAGAAGTTATATTGAGTTAACCATATTTGTGTTATGTTTTATGTATTAAGGGTATGAGAAAATTAAGACTAGTGTGCTTGGTTAAGAGAATGAGACTAGTTGATGAACTAGCTAATTGAGTTAAGCAAGGTTGATATATCTTTGATGATATGTGTTCTTAGAATGAAGGTGATTAGTATTGTTATGAACTAGAAAGGGTATGTATGTTTATATGCTTATGAATGATTGATGTGTTAAGTGTTATGATGTGAATATGTTAAATGAAATATGATGACTTGTATGTCTATTACATACTAAGCAAAGGCTTATGCGTTTAAGTTGTAATGTTTTATAGGTATAATGCGAAGAAGGTAATGCGTGGATTAATGTATAGATGTGGAAGCTCGGATGATGGAAATGTTGTACTATGCGTAGCTTGAACGAGTTAAACCCTTATGAGTCTAAACGGTTTATTAATGAATGTTGTCAATTTTTTTATTAATGCGTTTATGTTCAAGTTCTAATAATAGAATAATGGTCATGTGTGTCATTGAAGTGTTTTAAGTTAAATAGGTCAACACAGGATGTTTGGTAACTCCAAAAGGTATATGTTTTTGGGTCAATTAGACCACAAACGATTAGGATAATGATGTATTATGATATGTTAATGAATTCTGGAAGTGTTTGTAAAGTATCGAGTTTCGAAAGTTGAGTTTTGGGTAAAAAGGGCAAGTCGGGTAAAGTAATGCAGGTATGAAGGCTTTGGCCGGCGGCTGGAGGGCCTTGGCCGATGACTAAAGGCCTCATAAGGGCTTTAGCCTGTGGCCGAGAACCTCGGCCGGCGGCTAAATTGCATCAAAAAGGTTTTTCGGTTTTGTTGTTTTTGTAAATGGCGTATAAAATGAACCATAAGGAGTTAGAAGGCGTGCCACCCGCCGTTTCGAAGATAATTGACTCTAGTTTCGTTTAGTAATACTTCTAAGAAGTGGATGGTAATTGATTTTGGTCAGTTTATAAAATAATAACACAAGGTTACTTCCGAGTCATGCGTATGAGTTAAAAAGTTTTTAATTTTTGGTCATATTTAGAGTCGGAAAGGGGTAATTCACTTTTAAAGTAATTTTTCTTTTAAACACATCAATCTTAATGTGAGCAGTAGACAAGAATGGTATTTCTAGGATCAAGGGGCAAGATCGACTTGACATGATCTCTCGGGTTTATTTTGGTCGAGCTAGGAATATTTCCAGATCCCCTTTCTTGAAGTACCTTGCTCATTTGCCCGATTTAAATTTCTAAAGCTTTGATCGAGGCTCCTTGATTTCTAATATCAACATCTGTTGCAGCTCAAATTTCCTTGATCAAGTTAGAGTTTTCATCATGTCTCTTTGCAGATTCAACCATAAATTTGCTCGCGACTCTTCTATTGTTTGTCTTCATTCTTGATACGAATGATTTCCATTGTCTCTTTAGTAGAATCCCAGAGTAGTTGCTCTATATCTTCCTCCTTGGGGGAATGGTACTCTAAATTGAGTGTAGTACGCTTCTTCAACTATTTTTCCTTCTTCATTAAGTGGACAATCCTTAGTGTAGTGAGGTTCATTGCATGATTCACATCCTAATTGAGCAGCATACACTTTTTCATTCACCATCTTAATTTTCCTTCTAAGGTTATTTAGTTGTGCTTGAATAGCAACTAATCCATCAGAAGTGTTAGTACTTCTAGTCCTAGTAGACGTTCTATTGTGCCATTTTTGAGAATGATCAGCTATGTCTTGGATGGCGTTTTTAGCATCAGCAGCCTTCATAGTTGGTATGGCACCATTGGAATCAAGAATTTGTCTAGTAGGTACATTCAATCCTTCATAGTTGGTATGGCACCATTGTAAAACAAGATCACTTCTGCAAATGAGCACCATTGGAATCCTTTTTAAGAAATTGGTTCAGTCATTGCTTCTGTAACTTCTTCTTCACTCTGATTCTCAAGATCAAAAAATAAATCTAATTCCGATGAACTCGAATAATCAAGACTCGTTGTCTTGAAAAGCATCCTTGTTGAATGAAATACTTGTTCTGGTTCTTCGAAAGGCGTAAAGAGGTCTTTGGTAGAACTCTTGGTCATGCACTCCTGAAACAGAGGATAAACAATCAGTATGATAGGCTCAAAAGAGAGAAAATACAGAAAACTATAAACGAGAACGGAATATGAAAAATATAATTTGTTGCTGTATCAGATGATCAATACGCCGTATTCAATTGACTGAATACGTCGTATTGACCTGTTGAGTACGAATACGTTGTATATGTGTCGAAAATGTTAATACGCCATATCCAATAGTTAGAATACGCCGTATTGGTCAGTCGATCAGAATAGTAACAGAAAAGAAAAACAATGCAAAAAATTTAAAACACACAATATGCAATAATATACAATGCAAACTAGTCTAAGTTAAACTAAACTAAAAACACTAATAAATTAGAATTAAACAATTTCACTCCCCGGCAGTGGCGCCAAAAACTTGATGTGTCATGGTACGTAGGTATTATTTGTTATCAAGTTTTACTATTTATATTTTACCGAATAAACCTAAGAACAACACTAACGGGTAGTGTACCCAATCAGATGTAGATTCGTTGCTAAGTAGGGTGTCGATTACTAAGAGCAAGAACGTTAATACTTAATTATTAGTATTTTAGTTATTTAAGTTAGTCCTAAGTTATTCTAAGTTATACCTAAGTTAAACCTGTGACACCCTGAGAATTTCTGTTCAATAATTTAGCCGTTTCCGTTTGATAATTTGAACTTTTTGATGTTTCGTTTAACTTTACGTGTAACCAGGAAGTTGTCCTGTTATAATCTGAGAATCGTCTCCGGGAGCGAACGGTACTGTATATCATTGTAGTCTTTCGTCATTGGACGCGTTTTTACGTTTTAAATTAATATTTAAGATTTCATAATTTTTCATGAAGTTGTTAATCATTTTCGTTGTTTGCGTAATCGGTTAAGTATATTAATGCATGTATGCATGGAAAGCTTTGGAAATTAATTCATATGCATGCACTACAATTTCTAGAATGTTGGAGGCCACTTTTGGTCCCCTCTTTGGTCTCATTATAACCGGATATGCATACACATACATGCATAAGATTCAAATTTTGAAATCAATTTCACTAGACACGATTGCATGATTTGAGGTTAAGGACATGTACTCAAAGGGAAATGATTGGATGATCATTTTGGTCCCCCTTTGGCTCTCTTGTCCCACCGTCGACACACACACTAGCACCTTATGTGTGATTTTTGCTAGTTAAGTTCATGTGTACATATTCATTTCATAATCATTTCTCACCAAGAAAACACACACTACTCTTTCTTTTTCTCTCTTCGTCCGAACCACCAAACACACACACCAAATCCATTTCTTTTAATCTTTGATCCACCATTTGAAGATATATTGTTCAAGGTTGATTCTTGTTTCTATCCGGGTAGTTTATAAACAACGTTTGGGTTGTTCTTAGTTTCTAATCATCTTTCGTCGTGTTTTCTTGTAAGTCATCTCTACTTTTCATAAATGAGTTGTACTTTTGCATTCGTATGATCATTCCAAACAAGGTGTACAAAGCGGATCGTTGTGAAAATCATTACCTATTTTTCTATAAAACTACAAGTCTCAAAGTTTAATCTTTTTATTTATAAATGGAAGAACATAAAAAGTAGTTATACTTTTGCGTATAAAAGTTTGTTGTGACTATTTTGATATATATATATTGTTACTATTACGGCTATGTTATTTATTGAGATTTATCGTATAGCGAGCTTGAATATTGTTGGCAAAGAGATTAATTTAGATGTTTGTTTTGTTGGAAACATAAATTGAAAGTCGAAGAGGTTTAGGTTTAGAATAAATCTGTTGTAATATTTGTGGTGTTTTTGAAAATAGATTGGATATTCTTTTGAGTCAATAAAAGATGTACTTTCATAAAACGGATATTTTCACGAGCCGAAATGAATACAAATGGAAAGTCGATAGTTTCAGAAAGGTCATGCCAAAAATTTATAAACTTTATAAATGCGTCGAAAAATATACTTTTATTATCAAACTTATGATAAATTGTAGAATAACGTTAAGTGCCGAGTTTAGGTCAACATTTACGATTATTGAGTCAACCTTGGTGTGTCGAGTCACTAAAAGATGAAATACACTAAAAGACGAAATACACTAAAAGACAAAATATTTTCAAAGATGTGTCAAAATGTTGAGACTTGTCAAAACCTATAACTTTCAAAAGTACGTTTTGAAAAGGATACGCCATGTCTACTCATGCTCGGATGATCAACTCTTGCGTTAAGCGTTATTCATTGTACATTATTCTTAAACGACCGCTATATGCTAGGTTGTCGTCAGTATCGTGAGATTCGTTTTCGCTTGATTGATTTCTTTTGATCCACAACTCGCATAAGGTGAGTTCATAGCCTCGCACTTTTACTCGTTTTGAATAAATGTTTTATAACTTTGGGGTGAGAAACATTGCTTGTTTTTAAAATTGGACACAAGTACTTTCATGATAGTTTTTCCCTGTTTACGTGTTGCCTAAGTAGCGCTAGACCTCCTATTGCCCAAAACTATCATGAACAGTTAATTTCTTTATCGGAGGACCGGTTAAGGGAGCGCGAGTGAATAAATAGATCTATTGGGACTAATTATCCCTATCCGGGTAAGTCGCACTTACTACCCACGGGTCGCCCGATTAAACGGATATATGGCATGTCGAATTTCGGATAGGAAATCTTAGGTCGGATTTCCTCTAGGGCAATGCAACCTATAGATATATGAAAGCTATATCTCATAATTAGCATCGGTGTCATGAGCTTAGTGCAACGTAAATATCTTTTATGTGAAGTTGTATTTGTTATAACTGTCGCATGCCTATAATATCTTGTGGTCCACTATTGCATCAAATTAAACCTATGAATTCACTCAACTTTATGTTGGCCGTTTTAAGCATGATTTTCTCAGGTGCTTAGCTTGGAAGTTGTTGCTTGATCTACATGAAGTCTAATTGCCCGAACCAGTTTTCGGATTTCATCTATGTTATCTTAAATACCGTTGCTGAACTCATTTAAGCTTCCGCATGTTGTCTTTTGAATCTTTTAAATTTGATTGATGTAAACTTATTATTATTTAAAATTTACGCAACGGTGTTTATTTTTAAAACGTACCCTTAGAGGTCATTCTTTATGCTTTGTACTTGAGATATCCAGGAACGTCACGCCTCCGGACACGTATTCCGTCCAGGGCCCGTTTAGGGGTGTGACAGATTGGTATCAAGAGCCAAGGTTATAGAGAACCAAATAGTATAAACTAGGTCTGGACTATAACCAGTATGTGATCCTACGTGATTATGTGCCTTACGTGGTTTTACATAGTACGTATACATAATTAAATACTATGTAAATAATATATATGTATTAAATACTAAGTATAACTAATATTACTATAAGTATTTCTCATTTCATCCCATCATGCCATACTCGATAACCCGCGCATTCATTCGTTCATTTTGCATTCATCCAGTTACACATTCACCCGATCATATGTTTGCATCATGCATGGTTGATATAAAGATGATTTATATAAACTTTGCTTGTGCAGGCCATGGCTATTTCAGTTATCTTAGTTTCTTCAGATTCATCAGAGGATAGCATGGGGACACCTGCTGGATGAGTCATCTTGTTCGGTACTATCCCTACCACTATTCCTGACACCACACCAGTGATTACTTCACCCACTACTCAGACTGACACTACAGTGATACCTACAGAGACACCTATCATAGCACCTACTATACCACCATTCTTAGATTATACATTAGCATCTCCTGATTACTCACCTGCATCTGATTCAGAGTCTGATCCATCTAAGGATCCATCATCAGACCATATACCACCATTACCAGCTATCTCACCATTTTTATCATCGGTTGACGACACCACAGATAGTGATACACCAGATACACCACCATTACCTACCCATGGTACACCTTTCACTGAGATTACCTCTTCTACCTAGAGATCGCCTGTCATACCTCGTCGTCGAGTTATGATTCTAGCACCTGGACAGCCTATTCCTCATGGTCGACCGTACCGCTACCATCTTAATGGGCTGGTACACATGATGACTGCGAAAAAGAGGGTCAGACCGTTACCTATTCAGCAACTTGTTGTAAGACATCCTAGACTTTGTGACTAAGTTGCCAAAGACGGCAGCCGGTCAAGATACGATTTGGGTAATCATTGATCGTCTTACTAAGTCTGCTCATTTCTTGCCTATGCGAGAAGATGACACGTTAGAGAAGTTGATGAGACAGTACTTGAAGGAAGTAGTCTCAAAGTATAGAGTGCTAGTGTCGATCATCTCTGATCGTGATGGGAAATTTACGTCACATTTTTGGAAGTCCCTTAATAAAGCATTAGGTACTCGATTGGATATGAGTACAGCTTACCATCCAGAGACCGATGGTCAAAGTGAGAGGACCATTCAAATATTGGAGGACATGTTACGTGCTTGTGTACTCGACTTTGGAAAAGGTTGGGATAGACACTTACCATTGGTATAATTTTCATATAACAACAGTTACCATACCAGCATTAAGGCTGCTTTGTTTGAGGTGTTGTATAGGTGCAAGTGTCGATCACCTATCTATTGGGCTGAAGTTGGAGATAGTCAGCTCACTGGCCCAGAGATCATCCACGAGACGACTGAGAAGATCATTCAAATTAAGAGCCGTATCCAAGCCGCCCGTGATTGTCAAAAGAGTTATGCCGACGTAAGACGAAAACCTCTTGAGTTTCAAGTAGGAGATAATGTCATGTTGAAAGTATCTCCTTGGAAAGGGGTTATACGTTTTGGCAAACGGGGAAAGTTAAACCCTCGTTATATTGGACCTTTTAAGATCATTGCTAAAGTAGGAATCGTTGCCTATCATCTTGAACTCCCAGAGAAATTGAGCAGAGTTTATAGTACGTTTCACGTCTCGAAATTGAAGAAATGCTTAGCTAATAAACCTCTTGCTATACCACTGAATGAAATCCAGGTTGACGACAAATTAAACTTCATCGAAGAACCTGTCGAGATCATGGACCGTGAGGTCAAGCATCTGAAACAGAGTCATATTCTGATTGTCAAAGTACGCTGAAACTCTAGGAGGGGTCCTGAGATCAAATGGGAACGTGAAGACCAAATGCAAAAGAAATACCCGCACCTTTTTACCAACTCTGCACCCACGGCAGAGGTTGCGTCATAAGCTTTAAGGACAAAGCTTATTTAACGGGGAAAGAATGTGACACCCCAAGAATTTTCGTTCAATAATTTAGCCATTTCCGTTTGATAATTTGAACTTTTTGATGTTTCGTTTAACTTTTACGCGTAACCGGGAAGGTGTCTCGTTATAATCTGAGAATCGTCAGAGCGAACCGTACTGTATTTCATCGTAGTCTGTCGTCATTGGACGCGTTTTTACGTTTTAAATTAATATTTAAGATTTCATAATTTTTCGTGAAGTCGTTAATCATTTTCGTTGTTTGCGTAATCGGTTAAGTATATTAATGCATGTATGCATGGAAAGCTTTGGAAATTAATTCATACGCATGTACCACAATTCCTAGAATGTTGGAGGCCACTATTGATCCCCCCCCCCCTTTTGGTCTCATTATAACCGGATATGCATGCACATACATGCATAGGATTCAAATTTTGAAATCAATTTCACTAGACTTAGTTGCATGATTTGAGGTTAAGGACATGTACTCAAAGGGAAATGGTTGGAGGATCATTTTGGTCCTCCTTTGGCTCTCTTGTCCCACTGTCGGCACACACACACACACTAGCACCTTATGTGTGATTTTTGCTAGTTAAATTCATGTGTACATATTCATTTCATAATCATTTCTCACCAAGAAAACACACACTACTCTTTCTTTTTCTCTCTTTGTCCGAACCACCAAACACACACCAAATCCATTTCTTTTAATCTTTGATCCACCATTTGAAGATATATTGTTCAAGGCTGATTCTTGTTTCTATCCGGGTAGTTTATAAACAACGTTTGGGTTGTTATTAGTTTCTAATCATATTTCGTCGTGTTTTCTTGTAAGTCATCTCTACTTTTCATAAATGAGTTGTACTTTTGCATTCGTATGATCATTCCGCACAAGGTGTACAAAGCGGATCGTTGTGAAAATCATTACCTATTTTTCTATAAAACTACAAGTCTCGAAGTTTAATCTTTTTATTTATAAATGGAAGAACATAAAAAGTAGTTGTACTTTTGCGTATAAAAGTTCTTTGTGACTATATATATATATAGTTATTATTACGGCTATGTTATTTATAGAGATTTATCGTATAGCGAGCTTGAATATTGTTGGCAAAGAGATTAACTTAGATGTTTGTTTTGTTGGAAACATAAATTGAAAGTCAAAGAGGTTTAGGTTTACAATAAATTTGTTGTAATATTTGTATGGATATTCTTTTGAGTCAATAAAAGATGTACTTTCATAAAACGGATATTGAGTCGAAATGAATACAAGTGGAAAGTCGATAGTTTCATAAATGTCATGCCGAAAATTTATAAACTTTATAAATGCGTCGAAAAATATACTTTTATTATCAAACTTATGATAAACTGTAGAATAATGTTAAGTGCCGAGTTTAGGTCAATATTTACGATTATTGAGTCAACCTTGGTGTGTCGGGTCACTAAAAGATGAAATACACTAAAAGACAAAATATACTAAAAGATAAAATACACTAAAAGACGAAATACACTAAAAGACGAAATATTTTCGAAGATGTGTCAAAATGTTGAGACTTGTCAAAACCTATAACTTTTGAAAGTACGTTTTAAAAAGGATACGCCATGTCTACTCATGCTCGGATGATCAACTCTTGCATTAAGCGTTATTCGTTGTACATTATTCTTAAACGACCACTATATGCTAGGTTGTCGTCAGTATCGTGAGATTCATTTTCGCTTGATTGGTTTCTTTTGATCCACAACTCGCATAAGGTGAGTTCATAGCCCTGCACTTTTACTCGTTTTGAATAAATGTTTTATAACTTTGGGGTGAGAAACATTGCTTGTTTTTAAAATCGGACACAAGTACTTTCATGAGAATGTTTCCCTGTTTACGTGTTGCCCAAGTAGCGCTAGACCTCCTATTGCCAAAAACTATCATGAACTGTTAATTTCTTGACCGGAGGACCGGTTGAGGGAGCGCGAGTGAATAAATAGATCTAGTGGGACTAATTATCCCTATCCGGGTAAGTCGCACTTACTACCCATGGGTCGCCCGATTAAACGGATATATGTCATGTCGAATTTCGGATAGGAAATTTTAGGTCGGATTTCCTATAGGGCAATGCAACCTATAGCTATATGAAAGCTATGTCTCATAATTAGCATCAGTGTCATGAGCTTAGTGCAACGTAAATATCTTTTATGTGAAGTTGTATTTGTTATAACTGCCGCATGCCTGTAAAATCTTGTGGTCCACTATTGCATCAAATTAAACCTATGAATTCACTCAACTTTATGTTGACCATTTTAAGCATGTTTTTCTCAGGTGCTTAGCTTGGAAGTTGTTGCTTGATCTATATGAAGTCTAATTGCCCGAACTAGTTTTCAGATTTCATCTATGTTATCTTAAATACCGTTGCTGAACTCATTTAAGCTTCCGTATGTTGTCTTTTGAATCTTTTAAATTTGATTAATGTAAACTTATTTTTATTTAAAATTTACGCAACGGTGTTTATTTTTAAAACGTACCCTTAGAGGTCGTTCTTTATGCTTTGTACTTGAGATATCCAGGAATGTCACGCCTTCGGACACGGATTCCGTCCAAGGCCCGTTTGGGGGTGTGACAAAACCTAAACTAATGGTAAAAAAAAGGATTTCAGCCTAAGAAACTGACACGAGTTTAAGTTTACCTAGACTGATATAGGGCAAATAACACACACAAATTTGATAGTTAGAAGATAGAGAAGCGGTCAAGCCTTATGTAAGTTAAACGTATTAACCATGTTTAATCAAATATAATGCTGGTTTTAGTTTATAAGTGCAATGATTGTCCTGTCTCATTGTTGATATATCATTCATAGACTTAGGCGGTACTTCTTCCTAAGACCTAGACTTGGCAATTCTGTTACAATTAACCAAATCCGCATAAACCTCTTCGCGGTTGCTTATAATCTATATTAGGAGACAATAATGGCGATGTTATCGAATCCTAGCTCAATGAGACTTTACTAACTTACTGCTTAACAGCTCTTTATATACTAGCAGTCCACTTGTCTAAATCTTTACTCAAGGAATCAGAACGTCACTTGTTGATCCTATGTCATCTGTTAGTCTAACTTGTTTAATAAACCAGAAGTAAATACAACACGTTAATTGTGATCCTATTGCTCTAGATATATAGATCGCAATATGGAGAGTTATCCCAGTATCTAGTTCACTTGGTTTGCTTTCTAGACCCAGTTGAATGATAGGTCACATACTTAAGCACATAAGCGAATATAAATTGATAAACATAAGACAACACACAATTTACAAGATGCAATCAGAATAAACATTAACCAAACATTAAATTATCATAAACATGGCTTACCTAAAGGTATTAGCCAATAGCCATTGTAAAGAATACATGTTTGATAGACGAACGATTAAGGTAACCTAACAAAGTTAATGAATGATACCAATAATCGAACGTATATTAAGAGTATAAGAATTTACAAGGGTTTCCTATGGATTGAAGGGCGTTACAAGACCTTTGTTGCTTTTATTCTCTTCTAAAAATCCAATATGGTGGTTACTGCCTTTCTCTCAGTCTTCAGTATAAAAAGTGCACACTAAAATTCATCTTTAGGGTTCGGTATTTATAGTCTCTGGAATTTGGTCGATACGCCGTATTAAATGTTGTCTATACGACGCATTGAGGTTTTCTTAGAGTGGGGACCATGATAAATATCTTTCAGAATCTTTCATGTACCGTCAGTGGATACAGCGTATGAGTCTTTATGGATACGGCGTATTGGTCTTTATGTCTTTGTGGTTGCTTGTGAAGTTCTAGCACATACACACCGTATCTTCTTTGATGGATACAGCGTATTGGTAGTCAGAATAGCATATTATTGATTTCTTCGTTTAAGCTCCAAAATGCGCGCCTTTTAGTTAAACTTCACCAATTGCTCGACATTTTCTGCAAATAACTAATATAAACAATTAAGTACCAATTCATGCTTAAAATAATATAGAACGAGCAATTTAGTTAGGATAAATGATACTATAAAATAGATGTTATTTGATGTCATCAGGGTTGAAAAGGGTGATTTGGGGGCTGAAATGGATGAGTTTGGGGGCTGAAATGGGTGGGGGTTTGGAGGCTGAAATGGGTGGGTTTGAGGGTTGAAATCAGGGTGTTTAGGTGCTGAAACGGGGGCTAAAAATGGTGGTCGAAAACATCCCGCCGTGGAGCATAAAATTTGGCATAGAAAGCGCACACTACAAAAAAATGGATGCGCAAAAAGATTGGAAATAAACTTAAGCCGGTGGGCTGCACCACCATCTCATGGAAACAACAACATTGAAAGAATATACAAATTGTATTCAAAGGCAATCTAAAAATAATTTGACCATTGGTACACTCATATTGCTTTTGCCCATCCAGGTTTGGTGGATCATCATTTGCAAAACAATTGATGTAAGGTTTAAATTTCAAATAAAAGTCGACTATCGAGATATTATTGTTCTCTTCAAAGCTTTATATAAAAAGATAATATGAATAACAGACATGCTCATGTTTCATGTCTTTCTAATCACGATGTTTACTAATATCACTCATCTTTTTTGTCTTACCTGACTGTATGAGTTAAGTAGGAAATAAATAGAAGTTTGACCGTAAGTTAGCTCAGATGATTTCGTCTCCATGGTTGCCTTCCATACATCTGTTGTTGTAGGATCCCTAGATCATTCCATAGATTAAACACAAGATCAATATCACAAAAGATTAAACATTAAAGAACTTTTTGATTGAAAGAAATAATAGTGGCTACAATCCCTAAAGATGAAAATAAAAATGGAGTAGCTAACTTAATCTTGACAGAGTTTCTTTACTGTGTGTAAAGTCTCTCCTAAAATGAAAAGGAAAATGGCTTATATAGCCTTACAAACGTGGGCTAAGGTGGGCCGGCCTAGGGAAAGCCTTGGGCTTTCTTTGGGCTTTACACAATTTGGCCCGATTACATAATATTACACGCTTAAACGAGCTAGACTTTTGTCTTGTATCTTCGAGTGACCGAAGCTTCTTTGTTCGGGTCCATTTATGTGATCCTAACAATATGGTCTTCGCTCTCCCAAGTGAACTCGGGACCACGCTTTGAATTCCAATGAACTTTCACAAGCAAAATCCTACTACGCTTTAAACTCTTAACTTCACGGTCCATTATCTCTACAGGTTCCTCAACAAAACGAAGAGTTTTGTCAACCTTAATCTCGTCCAATGGCACATGCAAACTAGCATCCGCCAAACACTTCTTTAGGTTTGACACATGAAACGTGTCATGTACTCCACTCAATTCCTCAGGCAATCTTAACCGATAAGCTACTGGACCGATTCTTTCAAGAATCTCAAATGGCCCTACATACCTCGGTGCTAACTTACCCTTTTTCCCAAAGCGAATTACACCTTTCCAAGGCGACACTTTTAGCATAACCCGATCTCCTACCTCAAACTCTAACGGTTTGCGCCTATTATCAGCATAGCTCTTTTGACGGTCTCTCGTCGCTTTGAGCTTCTCTTTTATCAACACCACTTTATCAGTCATTTCTTGAACCAATTTAGGTCCAATTAAACTACTCTCTCCAATCTCTGCCCATAAAACAGGCGACCTACATTTCATTCCATACAAAGCTTCAAACGGAGCACACCCAAATGCTCGAATGATAACTACAACCAAAATCAATAACACATGCCCTCATTATATCTTCCCAAAGTCTGAATCATACGT